>JBBMKE010085001.1:0-17245 GCA_037834125.1 Lippia alba | reverse complement strand
CACGTGTCGATACTTGATTTGATGACAAAATAAATATTAAAATTATCAATTAAATCAATCTATTTAAATATTTTATGAATTTTTTATTTAATATTTAATCCAAAAATATAAAATAGAATAAATTAAATTTGATAATTAATATTTAATTACACGTGTCACATTTTAATTCTACGAAAATAATTCGTCTACAATTTGTACATCTGAAGACGTGATCAATATATCTTTGGTCATTTTCTCATCCAATGCTAATGTTGCCAAATATAATAATGTCATATCAGCATTATCCAGCCGATCAGAGTCGGCTGCCTAAATATCTCGACATGTCATGCTTCATAAAGGAACTCCTACAAAGTTTTGGAAACGACTAATTCCCCAAAAGCACCCCTCAAGCTCCGAGCTATGGATTGCCTCGACTATTGTCCTTCAACTTCGCATCCTTGGAAATTACCTTTCTAGGTCAGGTTTCCATCAAACTATCAAAAGGAATTTCTTTGATAACCGCGCAGTACACTCTAAAACTCCGTATTTTATAGTGTCTCTGCTGCATCTACCTTTACGATTACCTTTCCAAGCATACAAATATTTTTCCTTGATCCTTCATTCATTGGACCACGTGTCTATGACAACATTCATTGTATGAGTTGTCAATGGAATTATATAAAAGGCCCTTGCCCTACTCCTATATAAGTTATAGTGACTTCCAATCATAATAAGTAAGCGCTTTTGAGTAATTCTTAGCTTTTGTTTTTCTCTCTAAAATCACTTAAATCTTCACATAAAGCTTATTTATTTGAGCGTCGGAGAGTCAGAACTGGGCAATGCCCCATAACACTTGTTTTCGTATAGCAAGAAGGATCTGACCGCTTGTATAAAGTTATTTTTCCCCATATCCGGCTATTCTCCTCTCGAATTTCCCCATTCCATATATAGATACAAATTCTAAAAAAATATTACAATATTACATCCACAACATAGCTTAACTTACGGAAATATAATAATATTTGAAAAAAATTTATAAGTCGTTGAATTAAATAGTAATATGGATTTGTAAGCTTCTTATATCTTATTCCCAAGTTTCGTCGAACACTGTGCAACATCTTATAAAAATATTTTAAAGTGCTTATAAGATGAGTCAAACGCGCTATAAATAATTATCATAAATATGCAATTTTCAAACAATATTATAGTTATGATTATTTTCTTATTCTATTGATTTTAAATCTCATTATGTATTCAAGACCGCCGAACTAAAAAAAGTAAAGGCTCAGTCACTCAAAATTCTTTGATTAAGCTAAGTTACACAATATGAAAGTTTTGAACCAATCCTGGTTCATGGCCCGCTTTGGACTGGTCATGGGTTTATGTGGGTTAATTCTTGGGATGAGCCTAGCCCGACTTAGACCGGGCTGGTTGTTTCATTTCTTGAACCAACTCAACTTGCTTGACACTTTTAATAGATTTTTGAAATTATATCACTGATTGAAATTAGTATTTTGTGGATCGGATCGGACAATCCAACCGTCAAAATCGTTCAATCGATTTAATGAATGGTTCGGTCTAGCTCCCAAAATCGAATATGCTTCAAAACCATTGTATTTATAAAAACTGATAAAAACCATAGTTTAACCGGTGAACCGCTTCTCGTCAATTGAATCCCTTTATTTGGAAAGACCTACAAATTTAAAAACCTAAAATTTAATTTTTCTAATTTCCTGCCCTTTTCTCAAGCATAATTATTCCAATCAACTATCTTGACAATCCTACACAATCTTAAGTAATTTTCTCTTCATGATTTGATGGTTGATTGTTTTATCTCTGAGTGCTTTGTTTCTTCTTATCTTAATATTGATAAAAATTTCTTGTGAGTTAATTAGAGCTGGTACTTTTATTATCTATATCTGAAAATATAAACTTTAATTGGAACTAGACATTCCACACTTGAAAATTTATTTTTATTATTTTTCATATTTAATATTATTTATAACATAATGTTATCAGTTCGATCACAATTGACTTAAAGATTGAGCCAATTACTCTTGACCTAGTTGATTTTTGGATTCAGACTTACAAAGTAATGGGCCCAATAATATAAAGATCAAAAGCCCATAGATACAGCCCAAGTTTGAAGCCCATAATTTTATTTCGATTTTCGATTTTCTTTTTCTCCGAATCAATTTTCATCTTTTCCATTTCGATTATATTTCTCGAAAATTCTGTATATGTGAGAACTCAGAACTCCGAATTCAGGTGCATACATACATATATATAGTGAGATATATATATATATATCCATCCGTACACACACTTCTCGAAGGGTGTTTACGGATTACCATGGAGGATCGAAGCACGCAAGATTATTCTCAGATGGAGGATGAGGAATTCTCCGATGAATTTCAATGCTGCGTGTGCCTGTAAGTTCATAAAATTTCTATTTGATTGAATCATGTTGAGAAAAATACATTTTTTTTTCGGTTTATTCGGCTTTTGTTGTTTAACATCATCCCTGTGAAGATTTAGGGAAGGGATTTTAATTTGGGACAATCCCTTAGCTCGATAAATTTTGGCTTTTGTGATTTGGGATTGATTTTATGGCTTTATTGCAAAATTAGTCCAGTAATTAAATAGCAATAGCAATTTAAGCCCTTGAGTTTTTGTATTGGTTAATAGATTTTAATGTTCTTGCTGTTGAATGTTGAACCTTTTAGGGGAAAGAATAATAATAACCTTGTAAATTTGCAGGGATATCTTGTACAAACCTGTGGTATTAGGTAAGTGGCATTGCTGAATGTAATTTCAGTGTTCTTTTTGGTTGAATGATTGGTGAATTTATGCAATTGATTGTATTTCTGAAGTGGAACTACTAATGTCTTGTATGCTTTTTTCCTTCTTTGTTTTGTTTCCTTTTTCGTTTTCCCGTTGCAGCTTGTGGCCACATTTCGTGTTTTTGGTGTGTATTCCACGCCATGGACCTTTTCAAGGAGTCTCACTGTCCTGTCTGTCGAAACCCTTATGCTCATTTTCCTAGAATCTGCACATTGCTGCATTTCTTGCTTATGAAGTTGTACCCGGAAGCTTACAAGAGAAAGGCAAAACTAGTTGCAGGTGCCATCTTGCTCCTAAGCGTTGCTGTGTTTATATAGTCATGTACATTTGTTAATGGAAGCACACGATTGCACTTGTTAACTTCATGAGATTGTGTTTAGAAACTGTTCACAAATTCTACTGCCTCCATTAACTAGAAAGATGCCCTATTGAAAAATCTGGGTGATAGATATCTCAGTTAACTAATGACAGGCGTGTAAGGAACCTAGAGATTTTCAAATTGTATTAAAATGGGAAAGGGTGATACTAATATTAGCAAGCTTTCTGGAAATGTCTTGTTTTTATTTAACTAGTATTTAGTGCAGAGGTCGTCTTTAGCTTTTGAGCCAGATCATGACAATGATGGGTTCTTTACCATCTTTTCACAGAAATTGGAAAGAATTTCTAAAACCAACATAATTTAAGTGGCTATCACATTCTACAATGGCAGTCAGTTGGCCCTAAGTCTCATCCGAAAGAACGGCTTTAATGTAACATAACATGCACAACGTTGGACACTTTCTGCTTTGACCTCTTTCGTTGCTTATGTAACTGCAACAGCTACTTGTTTTGTAAACGAACATCTTCTTTCCTTCAGTGTCTATATGTGTATGACTTTATATATATAGATATATATGTGTGTGTGTGTGTGTGTGTTTATGGATGCATGCATACAATTTACAGCTTTATATACTGTGTGAAGCTTTACAACTTATCTTCCAAGTCTTTTTACTTGAAATCGTCTCACTCTGCGGGTGCACCGATAATTTTTGGATTCTTTTTCTTTATGCTAATTCATTTTGCTTTAAAGATCTACAATATTTACTGTGGAGCATTAAACTTTAGATCTGGTCAACAAACAATTGGCCCGAATTTATTATTTTTTCACAGATCTTACCCTTAAATTTAAAGCTCAAGCCTATTTCTATATTTGCAAAATATTCAAGCCTTGCTCCGGGGGGGGGGGGGGGGTGGGGGGCATTTAAATAACTGTTAACATATTCTGGGCTGAGCTTTTCTAATGCCCTGTTTTCCAACTTGTTTCAGAAGTAGAAGAGTCAGAAGGGCGTACATCTCCCCAATTTGCGGGCAGCTTAACTGATTCTCAACTAAATGAGGTGCTTAATGTTCCAGAGACATCTTCTGTACTTTCACAAGCTACGGAGTCTAATTCCTCATGCAGTGACAATTCATATTCTCAAGATTCATTAAAAATAACACTCCCAACAACATCGAGTCCCCAAGCTACTCATGAACATAAAGAAACAAATGGAACTCTCAAGCGGGATGATTTACAATGTTCTGTATGCAAGCAGCTATTATTTCGGCCCGTGGTGCTCAATTGTGGCCATGGTAATAAGTGATTTTAATAAGTATGTGCTAAGTTTTAGAAAGTTGATTGTCACCTAATATTTATTATCATTTGTTTGTTGCTTTCCCTGTTTTCAGTTTTCTGTGACGCTTGCACAAAAACTGCCCAAGACACTATCTGTAAATGTCCAGAGTGTCAAAGTCCACATCCATATGGATTTCCAAATGTTTGTTTGGTTCTTGAGCACTTTTTGGAGAAACATTTTCCGGAAGAATATTCAGCCAGAAAAGAATCTTTACCTTCCATTCAGAATGCTATTCCATCAGGAAGTACGTTTTTATTTATTCAAATAAAAACTTAAAAGTTTAATTTGTTTAGTTGAATTACAGATATCCTCTTTTGATAGTCACATTTAATAAAAACTCAGAAATATTTATTTACAGTGAACGTTTGAAAAGTTCGCTAAAGTTTGATTTATAATACTCGGGCATTATATGTGATGCTGGGACCCTGAAAGAACTGATTTCGAGTACTTTGTATGTTATTTTTTTGCTATTATTTCAAATTGTTCATTTGTCTCACTTTTCCTCCTCATATGGTGCAATTAGGTTCAGCGGAAAGAAAGGAGCAAGCACCTAAAAGTTCGTCTGTGCCCGTAGATAAACACGTGTCTGTAGATAAACTCATGTCTTGGTATACAGACAAGGGAGCGAAGGTTCATCCTTTGGTGGGTTGTGACTACTGTGGGGTAATACAAATACGTTCCGTTTTTTCTTATGGTGGTGTTTGATTTATCTTCTAATTTTGGAGAAGTTGAACTTGTAGTAAAAATGAGTTTATGGAAAGTTAGGGTAGTAAAAATGGTAAGTGGTTTGGAAAAAGAAGTGTAAAATAGAAGAATCTGAATGCTTGCAGCAATAAAATGAGCAGCACTTGTTTAACTTATATAAACTTTCTGGACTCTAATATTTTACATGTCACTTGTTTAACTTTTATAAACTTTCTGGACTTTTGTAATCTTTTAGATGTCATTAAAACATATCTACGATTCCATGAAACAGATGTGTCCCATCGTAGGAGAGCGATACAAATGCAAAGACTGTCGCGAGACAATGGGGTTCGATCTTTGTGAGAGTTGCTACAATAGTTCCTCCAAGCTTCCCGGCCGGTTTAACCAGCAGCATACTTCTGATCACCAGTTTGTGGTGGAACAACCTATTTCCCTCCAATATTTCATATTATACACTCTTGGGCATGAACATATGGGTGAACATGTTCTCGATCCTAACCTTCCTCAAGAAGCTTCCAGAGTGCCTGATTTGTCAAATGTTGCTTCAGGCCATGATCGTGAGAATACATCACCAGCTTCTCGTTCATCGAGTGGTGGTGGTGGCAATGATGGTGTTGTCGTAGCTTCTCGTTCATCGAGTGGTGGTGGTGGTGGTGGCAATGATGGTGATGACGACGACGACGATGCTTCAACTTCTCCAAATTCCTCCAATAATAGCCCAAGAGATGATTCTAATATCTTGTGAACAGGAGATTTGGAACGTCTTTGGATGCAACAAAAGTCTTCTTTCATTTTTGGGGGGATGATTTTATAGAAACTCTTTTCTTTTCTTTTTTTTTTTAAGTTTTGAGCGCTCTCCAAATGTTAACAAAATATGAATTATATTTTAGCTTGTTGAGAACTGAAAAGTGGTTTCCCTGTTTCCATATATTATTAGCTGACAAGGTAAATGTATCCTTAAAAATCAAGCCGACCTTGGAAGTCCGTCCGACTATAATGCACACACGCTTTTAAAATATCTATTTTGTTGTATGAAGGATCTCTCGTGAAGTTTATCATTTCAAGATTCTTGTATTGAAGACGGATGGGATCTTGTATTTCAATTTTGTATAAGTCAAAAACAACTCCCTTACATTTATGGAGACTTTGTAACGTTCTTCATTTTAAGAAATATTTCACGTAATTACACTTAAACCCAATTTCTAACCATGCTTAAAACATTGGTAAGGCTCCATAAATGAAAAGATTCTGAAGATAAGTATGAGGAGGATTGGTGCATAGACCTCATCTTCTCCACCAATCAAAGACAAAAGTTAATAATTATGAGAATATTTTGAAATGGCATATTAAACGTGACAGCCCCAAAATGCATTCAACGTTTCGTAGCACAAATCTCGCATAAAAAGACACCTTTAATTGTTGTCCACATATTATATTTTTACGTAACCAACAAATTAGTGCAACCGTTACTATGGCAATGTAATTTGTTTATTTTTATTTTAATAAGAATCAAAAAATATGAGTTTAGGGTTAATAAGAATCGAGCATTTTAAGCTTGAGAATGTTTAGATATGCTTGAGCCCACAATTAACCTCGACGAGCCTGTACAGTTCAGCTTGAATCACTTTTGAAAGTGTTTAAGGTAATTTGAGTTTAAAATACCAAACTATGTAACACCATACTATATTATTTGATTAACTTGCGTATAATCTATATACATAATTGTATACATATGAATGATAATTGATTATAATACTAATATAATCAAAACACATCACTTATTTTTGAAGGGAATAACACTCTATTCATTAGCTTTAATTTATTCTTAAATGTATTATGAAATATTGATGAACACATAGAAGAAACCTCATTAGATTATTTCTCACTAACTAATCTATGCAAGAAAAGAAAACCAAGAGATATAAATAAGTGGCAACTAAGTTCAAGCTCAGACCCATGAAATAGTTTTAGCTTCACAAAAATGTAGTCAATCGGGTCCAATTTTTCTCGAGCCGATTCATCAATTATATTAGTTGTCGACTAATCAAACCCGGCTGATACTGAACACCGTACGCATCAACTAATTGATATGGTTACAAAGAGATTAAAAAAAAAACTTAATATTGTAACATTATTATTAATCTTGAAAAATATTTCAAAGAAATTATAATAAATAAAAGGCATAAAAAGATACTTAAATTGTGGAGCATCCAATGCTTCTCACACTTGATAAAGTTGAAAAAGATTCTAAAAAGGTGTTTGGGGCTCAGCTTACTCACGTGCGCAGCTGTTATTTTTGCTGAGAATGAGACTACTTGGAATGAACTATCAACGTGACTCTACCAAATTAGGAATTTAATGTTAATTATTAAGACCTCAAATACTCGCTTTAATTTAACACTTATCTCGTGAGATGATGATGATGCTTCTTAGTATGAGTTTCTGATTTTAATTTTAATTTCCTCATTTTAAGAAATCATGTATTTGTGGTGTATTTATTTAAATTGATCGATTAAAGTTTATCTTTCATTAAAGAATAGATATGTTACATTAGTTGCAAGTAAGAGGCAACAATTGGTTTGGGATTTTTGCGTTGTTTTTAAGGAATTTTTCGTAATGAGTAAATGGGTTTGCTCTATTGTTACGATAAAGTACTATTTGTTAACAGAGACGCATCTTGACGTATATAATGAAGGAGATTTTAGATTTATAAAGCTAACTAGTCTTTAAAGATTTGAGCGATTCGGAGGTTATAGTTGTCTTTCTACTTTTAATTTTTAACTTATCGACGAAAATTTAGGAGCATTGGTGGTTAACCTATTAATCAATGCGAGCTTTTCGAATCTTATAAATAATATAGAGAACTGTGGTTAGATGATTCGAACCTAAAGTCATTGCTATAAATTAAAGAAAGAACCATTTAACTGCTTAAGTTAATTTCGTTGGCATTTTTCATCATATATATGCCATGCAACTTGCACTTAAAAGTAACCGTCAATAACTATAGGAATTTTGAGGATTATTCTCCAACGATTTTCCAGGGAAAATTTTCAAAGAAAAAGAAATGTTTTATTTGGGTAGGATTCATCCATCAAATAATTAGATTATTCGTGAATAATCTTCTATATAAACGTTATTATTGTTTTCTTTGGTGATGAACTAAGCTAGGTTTGTTATGTAGAGCAAATTAAATCCGCTTGTGTAATGGTTCTACTAAGCCTGACAGAAAACATACTACTTTTTACGACCAATTTTGTGAGGGATATCCATATATATATTTTGTTTAATTTAGTGACCAACAAAGTGGTCATAAACTAGTTACCATTTTGTATGGACCAACTAATATATTTTAGTACTGGTTTTAATTGGGACAAATATACTGGTCACCAATTCGTGACAGATATATAGTGGGTCGTCACCAAATCGGACACCAACTTTAATAAATAACCGGCTTTATTAATAGCGACCGACGGGCACAAAACCTTTATTTTTTGGTTATTTACTAGTATTTAGGAATAATTTATACAACTTCAACATAAATAATTTTTAAAAATTTTAAGAAAAAGAGAAAACTTCTTAACCATAGATGGAGAAATATGAACATCTGTCGTAAGGTCATTTAAAGTGTTCGTTATAATAAAGTATTTATATGTCGTTATGTTAATTATTACAAAAGATTCGAATTGACTTTCAATGTACTAAAAAGTACGATCTAGTATTTATATCGTGTTTGATAAACTAAACTTTGTTGTTTCCAAAACTTTTTAGAAAATGTTTTGATCTAAGCAAACATAATAATGACAATAAAAGTCGAGAAATTCTTTATCTAAAAGATATCTCGTCAAGTCATTAAACGGGACGATAAAATTAATTACTATCACATACCGCGCTATATATCTTATATATAAAACTAGAATTCAAACAACCCATTTGTCAAATATAAAAATTTTCATTTTTAATATCATTTGGTTTTCAATACTTTTTGCAAATTAACTGAGTAACATTAACCCATCCCATTTTATTTTCTATTAATTTTAATTAAAATTATAAGTCTCTAAACCCTAAAGAGATGCACCTTTAATATCACTACTTCCACGAAACTAAGATCTTTTAATCTAATTTTTCCATTTTTTAGAAGGCTTTTAGCCTTTTACTCATGCTAATATTTTTCCATTTTAGAATACATGAAGCTTTTTTTTTTTTTTTTTTGAAATGTTCTCTAAGAATCCGAAATTATAAAAGTGAAATGATTAAATAAATTTTGGAAAAAATTGTAAAGGCTCAAAATATTACCCAAAAAATAAAATAAAATTCAACTCTGCTAAAATCACTAAATCCCTTGAGATCGCATTGTCATTTTCTTGAAATCTATGATAGATTTTGTAACCATATATCAATCAATTGAATTAAAATATTAACACTTAGAAGTCACATCTTTAAACAAAATTATGGCCTGCAGATTATCACAATTATGACTTCTTTGTGTGTGTCTTTATTATGAGCCTGATAAATTCAATAAAATAATTATTTAATTAACAAAGAGATGATATGCTCAATTTATCATGAGATGATATATATGTAATATTCCATATCTCCTAAGTCCTAACTCTCCTTAGCCTATTATAAAATGAGGGTTCCTATTCAAGGTTTTTGAAATCATTCCTCTCTCTCTTCTTCTCCCTCTCACTTACCAAAGAAGCAACAAAATCATTTAAATTACATAAAACAAAATCTCCTACTCATGCTTTTACAATTCATTTGTGCCCTTTCCTTTTCAATCTCTCTTGTGTTAACATGAAATGATATCCTACTAAAGATTTGCATTCACAAAGAGAGGAAAGAAGCAAAAACCCTAGTTAGAGAGAGTGAGGATGAGGAAGCACACCAAGAATCATGGCCAAAACCATGCACAATCATCCCTCGGGGTATGTACAAGGGCCAAAACGACAGCCCTCAAGAGGTCGTTGTTGTTTATGTCTGGGCCGGCTGTCGTGAAAGATATGACAACAAAGAAAGGCGGCGATGAATGCTACCTCCAGCTAAGGAGTAGGCAGTTGGAGAGGTTCGTGGCTCCTCGTACCATGAAAGCTAGAAAGCCAAAAAGCTCACTCAAAAAGAAAGATGTTGATATGCAAAAGGGAAAAGGGGAAATCAAGTTTGAAAAGAAGCTGTCTGAGGATGAGAATATTTCATCTGATCCTAAGATTGAAGGAAATGCTGCTAAGAAAGAGAAATTGGAGAGGAATGGAAAGGATAAAGAAGATGAGAAAGATGATTATGATGAGATAGAGCAAGGTTCTTTTGGAGATAATGATGAGCTCAATCTTCAAAACACAGAAAGGTGAGTTCTCTAAATTTATTTACTCATTTGGTTCTTTTTTACTTTGAAATCTTGAAGTATTAATAGTGAAAATATTTTATTACAAAATTAATTCATTTTGCTTGCACATTATTTTGTATGGTTTTATGGCATGCATATCTAGTATTAATTGAAAATTATTGACATTTGTTTAATTAATTTCAAAGTTTGTGAAGGCAAACCATGCTGAAAGATTCAATTTTTATGAATATTCTATCGTTATATATAGTTTAAGTTCTAATTTGGTTACGAAAAATCTTAAATTTAGAATTTAGCAATTACAAATGGGGTTCTAGGAATTAAAATGAAAAAAAATGTTGTAAATTTTTAGTTTTTAATTTTGATAAATTTTCTTGAGAAAAATTTATGCCATTTGGTTAGTAGTAACTAATAAATACAAGTTTCACAAATTAACATCCAAGGTAAAATAACTTCTTTGAGTCTATATTATGAACGTATACATGTTGTTTCTTTGTTGTGCAACGAAATAAATGTGAGATCTTGATTGAATTATTACAAATTTATAGAAAAACTTACTCGTAAGATTCATTTTTCGCGAGCATTAATAATTGAATCATTTTGAGAATTTTTTATGGTCGTGCGTATATACTTGTGAAATTAAAATATTGTATTTACGTTTCTTGCTTTGTTTGTAAGACTAATAATAAAGCTAAATTATTAGCAGAAAAGCTCGAGAGACCACACCTAACAGCTTGATTAGTGGAACAAACATCCCTCAAACTCCTGCATCAAGCAGCAGCAGGACAAATACTGACGAGAAAAAGGTGTTGTTTCAAGGAATACCGAGTGCACAAGAAATTGAGGCGTTCTTGGCAAAATTTGAGGAAGAACAAATTGAAAGATTCACCAAAAAGTAAATTTTTTAGAAAGTCGATTTTTTTTTCTAAATTTGTGTAATTACTTCTGATGTATAGTATTACTCGTTAATATTGTTATTGAAATTAATTTTCGATGTTTGATTTCATAGGTACAACTTTGATTTCGTGAATGAGAAGCCACTGGAGGGGCGTTACGAATGGGTGAAAATGGAGCCTTAGAGCTGGATCCGTTTATGGCAAAAAGTTCCAGTACTTAGAGAGTTTCGGGTCTGTATAAGGATCGTCGTGTTTATCGTTGTTGTGTGTCATGAATTAGGGTTATTACTAAATATTTCGAGTTTAAGTTTGGCAGTCTCATATCTTTCAGATCTTGTCATGTATCTATGTATTGGTGGGAGTTGTAAGTCTGTTTTAAGTTGTACTTCATCTAGTTTTAACTATTTGTTTGTGTTAATGTTCAGTATCTTCTCCATTCTAAAGTACATCGTTTTGCCTCTAATTATTCGTAGCTTCTTCTTATAGCTGTATTTTATTTCTTGGCGAAATTATCATAGCTTATAATTAAATGGATGTATAAATATTCATACACTGTTTTTTAAGTCATAAAAGGGATCAACAATTAGTAGATGATTTCATATTGTCGAGCACAACAATTTTAAAGAATGGGAGGGTTCATTGGGGGGGGGGGGGATAATATGGATTTAAATGTGTAACCTTCTCAGATAAACAAGATTTAGAGGGAAAAAACACACAATATTATTATAGGTTTATATCATAAGCTTTTACAAAAATATTCATGCAGTCACAGCTCCTATTTTAAAATCGTGTAAGCGTTTTATTAGGACCTAAAATAAGTAGAAGACTGTATTTTATCCTTAGCCTTCTTTATTTTATGAGATATGATAGTACACTTCATATTTTTAATATATGTTAAGATATTGATTCAAAGTTAGATACCGGTAATTAGTAATAATTATATTCAATTACAGTTTTATATATGTTAGTTTCATGCTATACGCCATATTAAGTAAAATCATGAATAAATGATGAGGACGGTCCATTAGGGGTTTAGGACACGTGGTCAGTAGTACGAGCAATTAAGATGAAAGTAGCTCAGGAGCGAACTTCTAGACCAGAAGGCAGTAAAGCAAGAAGCATTCAAATACGAGAGAAAAGATGAAATAAGAATAAATTCGAGTACTAATCAACAATATATATATATCGTAATATTAGTTCGTATTTACTTAGTGTGTAGGCCTAATTAAAAATATGACCACCAAATTAACTGGGGTCTATAATACACGAATTACATCTCACCCACTAGTATTACCGTAATCAGAAAGTAATAACAAGTTTCCATTATTGAAAAAAATAGATCAAATACATATGAAATATAGTATACAAATCATAATCCCAAGGGCATCAATCATCCTCTCTTATCTTCGAAGATTACCCCTTTTTTCCTTAAGATTTTCCATAACTTAATTCACCAAATTGATGACTTGAATCCCCATACCCAATGCTATGATTGCAATGGCTATTAGGAAATACATAAATTTATTACTGTTCTCCAATTGCTTGTGTTTGGCATCTTCAACAAAACTTGGGGGCATACTTGTGGCTTCCATGATCGGTTTGATCGATGGATCGACCTCTCCAACGTAGAATTCGTCCAACATCAGTCTGGCTGCACTGCCATGCCCTATATCTTCAAATTCTTCACTTGCATCTTTCCCTGTGATCATTTATGTAAAATAATGCCATCAATGAGAAACATCATTTTCTCGACTCTATCTTGTGTCGAGTACGAGTGTTCGGAACTTGGCACGCGGTAAATCTAACAACAACTATGACTGACTTCTTGTGCCGAGTACGAGTGTTCGGAACTTGGCACGCGGTAAATCTAACAACTATGACTGACTTGGTGTGTCTATGATTGTGTTTTCATGGAGTATCAATGATATCTGAGTACTATTCCCTATGATTGATGTATAAAATAATAAAATTAATGAAAAATATAATATTTTGTTGAGTGATTGTGTTGGATAAAAGTGTTCGAAACCTGCCACATAATAAATTTGTCATGTTCTGACAGCTGTGTTTGAATATCGGTGTTTGATTTCTGAATGCTACAATTAGAAATTGAGTTTTATTCGCAAAGAAGTGGAATATTTTTTATAGTACTGTTCCGACTAGAACTCCAGTTTTGTGCTTGTATATATATGTAATATTTTTTTTTCAAAAGAAAAATGAAATATTTTTAATGAAATGTGACAACTGCAAATTATATTGTACCTGCATTGGCCAATAAGACATCATCACCACCAGGATGTTCATTCAGGTAGTTTGTAACATTATAAACCTGCAATACAAAATCAACTGCTTTTATTTGCTTTTAACTGAATTTTTTAGTGCTCAGCACTCTTACTATTATAAGGTGGGAACAATCGATACCTCATGGAGTCGTTCATAATTATCCCAATAACTTTTAACTTCAACTTCACATTAAAAAAAATGAAGAAGAAAAATTCAAACACTTCATCTATATTTTGGAGCCATTCGTAATTATCCTAATAACTTTTAATTTTTACTTCTAAAAAAAATAATAAATTCAAACACTCCATCTATATTTTGGAAATAAAAAGAAAGGTATTTTAAAATACCTCTTATTCTCTCAATTCCTCTCCCCCTCTTACCGGTTCTTGAACCCTTGACCTTTTGATATACAACAACACGCAAACCAACTAGGCCAAGAAGAACCAGTGGCACAATATTTCACATAAATTAATTAAAACCCTTCAAAACATAGCTCACAACCCATTAAACAACAAAATATCAAGAAATACATGAATAATGAAAAAGAATATTAAAAAGTCGACCAATTAAATAGCAAAATATAATTATCTACATACACACAATTCAAACATATGTAATTTAAAATACCTTGGCATTAATAATGACCCAACAATCTTCTGCAGTGTTGTGAGCAGAGATTTCAGAATGGCTGAAGACCTTGCTCTCTGCCCCCATTGCTGTTGTTCTTAATTAAGCAAGAAATGGGATTCTTGATATTTAAATGGCATAATTATTGCACCTTAAATATTATAAAGTTGGCCGGATGATAACAAATAGTGGGATAATAACTATTTTGATTAAATATTAATATAATTTTGTAATGTTGTCGTGGGGATTCCCGAAGTGAAAGAAACGTTTATATATTCAAATATGTGATGTAATTAATTATTAATAATAAGCTTTTGGTTATAAATGAATGGTAGTAGTGTTGGCTTAGATGCTTTGAGTTGTATGATATTATGGTTTATGGAGTTATTATTCTTATGCTTGGATTCTTGTGTGTAGCTCGGATTAATTTATTTGATAATTTTTCATTTATCAACATGAGACCCAAGAAAAATTGAGTCGTCTATAGTTATGTATTAAATATGAAATTATGATGTACCAATACAAATATAGCTATACAAATACATTAATATAGAGTTTTTTTTTTTTGAAAAAAATTCATGTAGAAAATATTTGATATCACACGACACAATAAAATAATATTTTTAAAAATATCGTAAATTAGAGATTTTTTTTGAAGGAAAGAGGACCAACAGACCCAGATTATATGTCTGATTTGTTTTTTAATTTTTTTTAAAATTGTATGTCTATAATGTTGAAGGTACTATTTATCATCGATTGGCATTAAGAGTTATTATATATAAGTTTAATTTCGTATGACACTCAAAAATATTTCATATTACTTTTTTAAATGAATATTTTGTTCGAACATAGGATAAAAGTTCTTGTTTTATGACAAATATTCTAATAATGGAAGTTATGTTAATGATCTTTTTTAGACTCTGTATAAATGCAAAGACATCGAAATTTATATAAATTAAATTTTATTCTCGACAAAGAAAGTTCATTTTTGGGAAATTTGGTGAAAAAGATCTATGTTTCAAAATTCGGACGGTTAGTCGGATCGGTTCGATCGACAACTTAACTAATCCAGGTAATTCAATAAGTATTTAGCCTACTCTTACTCAGTTCGGGTAATTCCCCGAAACGAATCGGCATTTAGAAATCAATTAGCTAATTCTCTGCATTTGGGCTAAAAAAAATTACTTCCAAAATTGTAAAACCAAATAGGGGCAGCAGCATTTGAAACCATGACCCCTTCTATGGAAGGGAAATGTTCCAACCAAGAATGTTATTTCATTTTTAACGTATTTTTATCAGTAAAATATTAATAGCTCTTTCTGAAATAATAAGCTCATTAAATCCATAAGAATATTTTCACATCTATACGCTCCTTGCGAAATTGGATAATTACAGCGTATACCCTTTTAAATAAAAATACTACAAAATCTATCATTTCAAGTTTAAAAAATTAAAAATAATCTCATCTTGGTAGGATTTTTCATGATATGTTTTTTGAATTAATTATATTTCACCACTAATTAATTTTCCACCGTTATTTATGGAGGAAAAAAGTCATTATGAATGTCAATTTACACGAATCATGTATTGATCATTCAAAAAACTTTGTAAATTATCTGGCTATCACTTGAGAATGATGTGTGGGTTGTTGTGAAAAATTAATTAGTGATTAGATATAATAAATTCAATAATGATTTTGCAAAAAATCCAAATAGAATGAATTTAATTATTTGTAATTTCTCAAAATTACAACAGTAGATTGTGTAATATTTTCATCTAATGGGGTACGAATTGTAATTATCCAATCTCGTGGGGGTCACATATAAACAACCCAAATCTATAAATTATATTTAAAATTGAATTCTAAAAACATATTATTTATAACTACAAATATTCTAATACGTCCTAAGAATTGAATCTAAACATGAATAAAACAATATGAGATATTTCATTTTTTTATAAATAATGTGTGTGTGTATATATATATATATATATATAGGTCAAAAAGATATATTTTTTCTTTACAATAAAAATGATGATATTTTAGAGATTAATTTTTTATTTATATTGTTATTTGAAAATTAATGAGTAGTTAAAAGTGATTTATACATCTATTTTTTATATTATTTAAAAATTTTAATTATTTAAATTAATATTTACAATATTATATAAATATATATAATTATTACGTCACACCGGTTCGATCCATTGAACCAATGAAACTAGTAACCGCTAAGCTTCTTGGTTCGATGTCTGATCCGAATTCTAAAACATAGATTAAGATGGTTAAATGATTAATAAATCAAAATTACTTGATCATTTATGACTAATATAACCTCTTTTTTAGCTTTCTTTTTTAATATATCTCCATTTAACTTGTCTCTAAAATATGTCAAAAATATAGTGTTTTTTTTTAAACATGTATATTCTTAAATGACATTTGGATTTGGGTCATTGTCCAAAACACCACTTAAATGAACCCCTGTTAGCAATGAGGATGTCTCAACCAAAAATATAGTTGAAAAGGTCTTATAAACACAAAAACTAAGCCCGTAATAGCTGTATATTTGAATGTAGTTGAAGTATTTAATTAATACATTATTCTTTCTTAATTTAGAGAGAGTTTTATGATTCAACGAATTTGAATTTGATCTCATGTTAAATTATTTTGTAATTAATCGTGTTAAAAATTAGTCGATTTGAATTATCGGTCTGACTAGGCTTTTTAGTCCGACCAATTAAAAATTTGTAAAAGGGAGTCTTACTCGACTACAACAGTGAAACATTACAGGTGATGGTGTCGGAAATGGTTTAGAGGAAGGAATCAACGCCAATACATTATCTATTTGTGTTTGTGTGAAGGGAAGACCATCATAGGCAAAGGGCCTCAGGAACTGGGTTCCCGTTGAGCATGGATTCTA
>JBBMKE010084794.1:0-17249 GCA_037834125.1 Lippia alba | reverse complement strand
GTGTTCTTTAAGTTTGTGATTTAGGGACCATAAATAAGTTATACGCTTGACATAATAATTTTGTACTATAATTCCATCAAGAAAGGTTTTTTCTTTGTTTAATTGTAGTGTGGAAATCAATGGTCAATTTTAAAAAATATGGGTAAATTAAATCAAGATAGATTTTATGTAGATATTGTTTACATAATTTAGGTTGGAAACCCTAAGATTCCGTCTTTGTTAGTCCATCATGAATAATTAATATTTAAATATTCATTATTTTTAATGGAATGATAACAGCTCGGGGAATGTAGGGTTAGCTAGAGCGGTCAAATAAGTAATCAATGTTTGTTGTTTAGAGACTATAAAAAAGTTACATGATTGACATAATTCCACCAAAAAAATAAAAGAAAAAAATGATTGACATATATAATAACCTTTTACTATAAGTCCATCAAGAAAGTCTTTCTTTCCTTTTTTTGTTTTTTTTTTTTGTTTTTTTGGTACTTTCGGTATGGAAATTAATGGTGAATCTTTTAGCAATTGTGAAAGTCAAGATAGATCTATTTAGAAATTATTTACATAATATATTTTGGAAACCCTAAATCCCTGTTTATGTTATTCCATTATAAATAATTATTTAAAGATTAATCAGTTGTAATGGAATTAAAACAATTATTCCATTAATGTTTTTCATAGTTTCACTTTCACATTCTTTTCTTTATTCTAGAAATTTTCTAACGTACCGAGTAGAACAAATTCGTGCAAATTTACATTTGTGTAAAAGGTAGCTAATATTTTACCCTTGGAGTATGTAGTTTTTTTTATTAGATTTATTTTAATTTCCTTACAAATTGTGTCAAGGGTAGCGAACATTTGTTTTGCTTAGCAACTGAATAATGAGGGCGAGAATCTGGCCCCCTTTTTTTCACTAATTGAGAAATGTGAACCAAGTCTTTTAATTTACTTTTTTTAGCATAAGTTTTAAGTACGTCTAATTCGACATATATATAATTCAATGTTGATTAACTATTTCACTTGGAAATTATAATAAAAAAGTGTTAATACATACATGATCCTAATCAAAATCTACGTGCCTATCGAAATTTAACATACGCAACATCGATTCGTTAGCATCTCTAAATTGGGTTTTCAGGTTTAATATTTATGATAGTAGGGACCGATCAAAGTTATTCTAAAATAAAATATGACGAAATAAAAATATACCCGAAATATCATTATTATAAAATAAGGTTATTTCATCTTAGAATCACTATATATTAGGAAATTAGTTCAATTTGCAACTTCTACCTACATTTCGTGTGTTTTTCTAAATCTATGATTATAAACATTTAGACTGTCATTCCACCATAATGGCTAGATGGTCACCTAATATGTTGATTGCATATAAAAACTTACGAAAAAACAACCAATAACAAGTGCAATACACGGCCAAAACTGCATAATCTTCTAATCATCCTACTTCCTAGAAGGATAATACATGATCAAAAAGTGCACGTAGCTAGATCTTCAATTCCCGCCGTTAATAAACGCGTCCCTTCCCGAAAACTTCCTCTCAAAAAAGTATATACCATCATCCCTCTCCAACCAATCGCACCTCCGTTGAACGCACGAGTCTTTCTCGGCCGACTTGTAACCATCGACTCTCCTCGGTCGAAATCGCAAAAGAATAGCTAGGGTATTTTCGAGCACAGTTTCACAAAACTCCCAGCTCACCTCCTGATTCGGTGCCAGTAGATGGTGCCCAAATCCAGCAATGGTGAGTTCTGAGAGAGCTGGTTAGAGACATGGAGAGAATATTTCTTGGTAAGAAGGCAGCGACGACCATATGCGAACATATGAAGGGAACTGAAGATTGTGAAGATGATGAGTAATGTACTAATGTTGTTGCAGTCGTCATCTTTGTGATGACTGATGATGATGAAGCTAAAGTATGTGTGTGGGATGTTATTGCAGAGGAGTTCTTGAATTGAATGTGCTTGTTTGATCGTCTTGGGGCTTGTTTTATAGGGCTAGAATTGGTTTTTTTTTGGTAGCAACCGAACAGGACTAAGAGTTGCCAACACCAAAGAACTCAAACCGAAATCCCTTCCGGCATCTATTCCCAAACTAATCTATCTTCAAGCATCAAGTGACCCCTTCTCGCAAGAGAGTCTGCAAGTTCATTCCTTGCCCTGAAGATATGAGTTATCTTGCAATCCCATGGCAGGCGGACCGAACGTCTAAATTCTTCTATGATGTGTCCCAACGGGTGGACATCCGACTCAGCTTCACGGATCATCTTGATCACTTCTAACGAATCACATTCAACTTCAATGCGTTCAAAACGCCGTTCCCAAGCAATACGTAATCCCTACCTCAGGCAAAAGTTCAGCTGTAGCAATTGGGACGTCTCCAAGTTTCATGGCGAAACCCACAATCCAATTACCAGTGTTGTTCAGGATAACTCCCCCCGCCGTAGCCAGCTTAGCGTGGGCAAGCCTACTTCCATCAGTGTTTAATTTGACCTAACCCCGTTCAGGAGCGATCCAACCCTCATCGTTAAGACGTCGTCGCTTGTTACTAATTTTGTCGTTTAGACTTTTGATATCCATGGCCATCGTTTTCAAGTTGTTAAGCACCACTGTTATTGGATTACTTTAGTGCTTATACTCCCAGTTATTCCTGTGCTTCCAAATTGTCCATATAGCAGCAACAAAAATAAAGCTCTAGTTACAATCTGGAAGGACCTTGTTGCAAAGATTCATCCTCCAAGCGTTGTCTACCCAACCTTCATCTGTAAGCCCTTCAAAACATGACCAGTCTTCATCGGCCACGATACATTTCCACATGCGTCTAGAGTCAGGACAATGACATAGCATGTGAGTAATGTTCTCCTCCGCTCCATTACATCTCGTACACCGACCATCACCACCTAAATTTTGACGCTTTCTAAGCCCATTACACATCACTGCACCATGGTTTAACTGCCAAAGGAAACATCTAAGTTTATTTGGGAGCTTACTTCTCCAAATTAATTGCCATGATTTATCTCGCCTATCCGTTTCTGAGATGAGCATAGCCTAGGCTGATTTACAGCTGAAACTCCCAGCCGTGTCAGCTCCCCAAATACGTGTATCCTCCACATCAGTTGCAGATGACATGGGCATGCTTCTAATCTTGCTCTTGACCGAATCTGGAATGGCAGTCCGAAATATACTGAAATCCCATCCCTCATTTCGGCTATAAACATCTGCCACGGTTAAGCTTTCATCCTCCGGGTGAATCGGACCCGATATCAAGTCTTTCACTCGTCCTTCATTCAACCAAAAATCATCCTAGAAACTTACCTTCTCCCCGTTGCCAATCCTCCACCTGATGTCGCTCTGGACACTCTTTAAGCTTCACACAACACCTTTCCACAAACGGGAGGTCCCTGATCTCGGCATATGATCCAAAATCTCCTCCTCGTTTAAATACTTAGCCCGGAAGATATTTTCCCAATGATTCCCATTATTTTTAAGAATCTTCCATCCGGTTTTTGCCATCATTGCAATACTGATCTTTCTCGCCTCTCGAATCCCAAGTCCCCCATCCTCTTTACGACGTATCACTTTACCCCACCCGACAAGATGCGTTTTCCTCTTAGTTATGTCAGAAGACCACAGAAATTTCAGGTTCATTTGATCGAGTTTATCACAAACACTAGTGGGGAACCAGTTTGTGTGCATCTTGTAAATTGGAATGGCCGAATTAACCGATTGGATAAACGTTAATCTCCCCGCCAGATTTAGATTTTTAGCTTTCCAAGAAAGTCTTTTTTGGACTCTCTCGAGAACCTCGGAGTAATCTTCGCTCGTATGGTTGGTTCCTCTAAAGTTGACACCTAAATATTTCCCAATGGTGTCCGTCTCTCCCACACCAAGAATACTTGAGATCTCCAAACGGTGGCCATGTTTCGTAGCAAGAGAAAACCATACTTTGGATTTACTTGTGCTGACACGAAGTCTTGAAGTACCACAAAAATGCAACAGAATGTCTCGGATCCTTCTCCCTCTCTTGACATTAGCTTTAGCCAATAAAATTATATCATCAGCAAAAAGCATATGGCTGAATTTTGGGCCACTTCTGCTAGCTGCAACCGGACTCCATGTACCGCCGGCAACCGACTCCTCAATCAAATAGCTGAGCCTTTCCATACATAAGACAAACAAGTATGGAGAAAGCGGATCACCTTGGCGAACACCTCCCGTTGGCTCGATCGGATCTGTGGGATCCCCATTCCATAAGATTTGAGGTTTCACACTCTTAACCACATTCATAATAAGATTAACCACATTCTCAGGAAAATCAAATAATAGTAGAGTTTCTCGAAGGAATTGCCAGTCCACCGTGTCGTAGGCTTTCTCGAGATCTAGCTTCAGAAGCATACAGCCCTTTTTACTTTTTGAGTTATGCATTGAATGGACAAGTTCTTTAACCGTGAGAATATTGTCATGGGAGGTTCTCCCCGGAATAAAGGAAGTCTGGTAAGGTCCCACGATATTCGAGATAAACGGTTTAATTCTCACAACAAGATACTTGGTAAGGATCTTCAACGATACATTAAGTAGGGCAATTGGACGAAACTCACTTGCATTCTTAGGACTGTCATTTTTTGGAATAAGACATATGTAAGTCTCACCCATGGTAGGAGGGATCAGTTGACTGGTAACGCAATTATTGATGCATTCGAATAAGGAGTCACCCACCACTTCCCAATGCGTTTGATAAAACCTGGCTTGGCAACCATCAGGACCCGGTGTTTTATGTAGGTTCATGGAGTTAACCACCGTATACAATTCGTCCTTGGTGATTGGACGCATCAGCAGTTCTCGATCATGCATGTTGAGTTTACGTTGAATAGGGCTAATTGGCAGAGAGCATGGACTAATCTCCTGGCTTTTTGGGGCAAAGAGGTTTTCAAAGAAGTCCCGTACATGAGCTTCCAGAACTTCCTTATCAGAAACCCAAACCTCATTAATGAGAAGTGTACCAATTTTGTTTCGACGCCTTCTGCTAAGCGTTGAGATGTGAAAGAACTTGGTGTTTCGATCACCATATTTAAGCCAATTCACCCTGGACTTCTGAAACCAAAGTAATTTCTCCTGCTTTAAAACTTCATTAAACTTCTCGATGAGTTGTGTTTCGAGTATTTTGAGATTTTTGTAGAGCCAATCAATCGGGATTTTTTGAATACCACCCAATCTGGCTTTGAGAATGCGTTTTCTTTTGAACACGTTTCCAAACACCCATCTGTTCCAATCTCTCATGACTTCAGGAAAACTCCGAGGGCTTCAAGAAGACCGATGTTACTGTTCCAAACAGAATTAATGACCTCACTGCACTCCGAATGGGAATTCCAAGCTGCTTCGAAGCGAAAAGGTTTTATATTTGGCGTTCTAATCAAACCATGAGTGTCCGTAAGAATTGGACTATGATCGGAGTGTGTCCGAGGTAGGACTTTAATCACGCTATCTGGGTATTTTTGGGTCCATGCTGTATTTGCAAGGACTCTATCAAGCCGTTCTAGTACCCGCCCGCCACCTGTGACAGTACCAGCCCATGTAAAACCCTGGCCTTTGGCTTTCATGTCCATCAGTCCACAACGATCAATCGAAGCCCTAAATTTCTCACACTTACGCCAAGAAATCAGGTTTATCCCGTTTTTTTCGCTCGGGCCTGCAGTATCATTGAAGTCACCTGTCAGCATCCAGGCACCTCGTATATCCCTGCTAGTTTCATGTAATTGCAACCATAACTCTTCCCTCTTGCGAGCATTGGGGCTAGCATAAATGCCGGTGCAGTAAGAGGGTTCATTGCGGGGTCCTATTTTAGCATGTATCATCTGCGTCGTGACTTCAAGAATCTCGACTCTTATATGCGCCTCATTCCATAACATCCAAATTCCACCTTCTCTGTCGTGAATAGGAGCACGACAAACATTACTGAAGTTGAGTTGTCTCGAAATCTCTTCAGCTCTGACCTCGGAGACTCTTGTCACCATAAGAAAAATAATATCAGGATTATATTCACGAATAAGGTCATGAAGTGACCTACGAAAACCCTCATTTTCGGTACCATTACAATTCCAAGATAGGACTCTCATCGGAATGATTTGAAAAGAATCTTTCTGAATGGGGTGGTCAATTGGCCGCTGGGCCAGTCCCCTTGCCATCTGACGCACTAGCGTCTTCATCCACATGCATTGCCGAAAAATCTCCATAGTTGGAAGGTCGATCTCTACTCTCGTAATAAGATCCTGGTTCATAAGCATATCCATGGACACTTGTATCTCTATCTGGTGGTAGCTTGGGCTTATGAACATCACTCTCGTGAAAGGGTGGTTCATACTGTAAAGAGTTGTCGCCCCCGGCACTTCCGCCCATTCCTCCTCTATAGTATAGCTCCTCACTTCTTCCTCCCTGTCCTTCTCGTCCCTCGTATCTATAATCCACTCCCACTCCCCATCCATACCGTGTAGCAGAATCAACAGTGGTTTTAGCGGGCTGATGTGTTCGCGCTGGACTTCTGAGGGTCGTTCTCTCTCACTTAGATTAGGGTTTAACTCTTTAAGGGGGATGCACTTATCCACTACTGTATTCTGGTTAGTAAAGAAATTTCCACGTGATGGCGTGTTATGGGCCACAGTTTTCTTGGGTCAGACCCGGGTGTTATTTTGGTCCCATTTAGCCTGCGCGTTTTCCATACATGGATTAGGATCTTTCATTACTGCCAACATCGCTTCCGGATTAGTCTCCCTATTTTCATGCTCTTCTGTTGTCTCCGTTTCGTCAATCAAGGGATTGGTGAAAATCTCAAATCTGTTTGCAGGCGCAGATGGCGCGTTTCTGTTGGGTTGATCTTTTTGGAAATTTTCTCGCTCCTCACGGCGGCTGCCTCCGGTTGATTTTCCGGTCAGGTCGAATCTCGATTTTGATCCCCTCCGGTGGTTTGCCATCATCCATGGCCCATAGCTGGGACCTTTCCCCACCTCGGGTTCAGTTGGAGCCGGGGTGCCCGGGTTTGGGGTCTCCTGTTGGTCTCCATTGACTGTTGGTTTGTCCGGGCAACACCCTATCATGTGTCCTACCATTCCACAATTGTAACAGATAGAAGGAAGATTTTCGTATTCAACGGAAAGCAGATGCCCCTTCAACCTCCACACCGCTCCAGAGTGATTTCGCCAGATTTAGCTCAACGCAAACCCGGGCATATTTTCCTTTCTCCCCCCAATAGGTATTCTTATCGATTTTGATAGGTGACCCGATCGCAGAAGCAATCCCAAACAGGATGGGTTCTTTGTAGTATTCCATCGAGAGTCCCCGGATTCGCATCCATGAGATCGTCGTTGTAATATGATCGTTGGAGTCCTGGAAATTTGGAATCCATTTTCTGACCACTAGGTAATTGCCATTGATCACCCACGGTCCCTCAGACAGGATCATGGTCGTTTTCTCTTGATTGTGGACTTTTAGAGTGTAGCAACCATTCCCAAGTTCTATGAGATCAAATTCCCCTTGCAGATTCCACATTCTATCAATGCGAGCCGAGAGCAAATTTACATTCATGCTTCGACCGAGAATGTGCAAGATAATGGCTTGCTTCCAGGGACGACGAATTTCCTCTTTATATTCCTCCGATAAGCGTATCCTGGGATAAGGGAATTCGTTCGTCGGCTCCTCAATACGAATCTTCTCTGTGTCAATCTGCACTTCTTGGAACTTGGGATGCGTCTCAACTGAGTTGCCCATTAACGAATCCAAATACGATTTTTCCGCCTCACGATGGTTGCTGGCTTCCTCAACAATCTCTTCCATCTCTACTGTCGCGGATTCGTGGCCAGACTTGAACTTTTTCGTGCTTCTTATCTGGTCGGTTTCTTCGCTGGAGAGAGGCTGGTCGTTCTCTCTCATTTTCGTATGCCGTTAAAAATAGATAAGTCTTTTAGTGTTAATGTATCTTGTCGCATAACCGCTAATTTACTCAATTTTTCATTGAAGTTTAAATAATTTTATTATTGCGTGGAGTAACTAGTTTTAATCTAAAATTGTCACAGATTACATTAAAAGTATTAGATTCTACTCTTCTTTTTAAGTGTTTGCTATAGATTCGTGTGTTTACGCAGATTTATATTTTTTATAATTTACTTAACTATAATTCAGTTCTTTGTTTACAAAAGAATTAGTTCTTTTACTCTTTGAGTTATATGTTCTTTTATTCTACGTTTTTGAAAGAGGTTTGAATTCTTGAAAACTCTATTATCCCGTCATTACTACTGACTGCTGAGATTAAATCTTATTTACTTATTTATTTGTATTATTTTTCAATAATCTCATTTTCTTATTCATTTGTATTATTTTTCGAGGAAGATAATTGGTTGGTCGGATCACAATCAATTCGACCAAGATTGAGAAAAGATTTTGGATTTCTAATGGATTCCAATCTACACAGTGGGGATTATGTTTGTTCTCGCTCCTCGAAGATGCGAGAATACATTAGGAAACTAATGCAAACAATCAAGATAAGTTTTCGACCCAAATTTGTTCTTCAATATTATTCGTCCTCCAAACTGTTGTTTGTTTTTAGATTCTGCCATTGCGATTGTTGTGATGGAAGAAGAGATTCATTTGTTGTTGATTATACTAATACAGAAGAATCCTGGTGTGATGGAAGAAGAGATTCATGTCAATCTCACACTTCACCTGTGTGAAGAAGAAGGTTGGGTTATTCGTCGTAAAGATAAGTTTTCTAGTTTGAATATTTGAGTTATAGTTCAATTATATTCGTCATTGAGATTTTAGGTTCTAGTTCGAAATTTTGAATTATAGTTCGATTAAATTCGTCATTAAGATTTTCTAGTTTCGATTACATATATATATTTTTCTTGAATCTTTATTTGCACCACCTCATAACACAATCAGTTTACAGCTTAATGTTTTTAACTTACAAGAAAAAAGTTACAAGGATTTGGAGGAAATATAATCTCTTACTGGGATAACTTACAAGATAACTTACAAGATTATGATGTATTGTATTTTAAGTTTTTAAGAAAATTTTATTTGGTTTGATAATTAAAAAGACTATTGTGGGTTTTTATTCTCAATTGCATTTGCTTTTGGTCTTGAGCTTATATGAACTTTTATAAATTGATGCAACTGTTTATATCTAAATACTGAGAAATTATGGAGTACTTATATTTAAAATTTGAGCATTATATGCTAATTTTATGGAATAATAGTTTTATAATAATTTTGGAGTTATATCTAAATTTTGAAGAATTATTGTGTTATTTAACAATATAGCTAAACAAAGGATAATTAAGAAGTTAACTAAAAAATTTATTAGATAAAGGAGTATAGTAAAAATTCTAAGTCCCATTTGGGATTAAACTCAAAACATCCTAATTTTATTCAAAAAAAAGAAAAGACATTTTTTTAATAATAGAAACTTGTTATTATTATTTATTACTAGCAAAGTTAACGTGCGCTGCACGTTTAACACGTATTTTATTTTAATAAATTTTATTATTATTTTTTTAATAAATTAAAATATACATTACAGTAATAAAAAAGTTGTTGATCTAAAATTTTTATTTCTAAATATAAGCAATAAATAAGACCATTAAGATTAGAAAGACATCCAAATAAAAAATAATTAAAATTTCAAACTATCCAAATAAAGAAATCAAAGTATTTTAAACTATGTCACTGTATAAAATAAAATGTTCAAAGTGAATAATAATTTGCCTAAATAATTTTAATTTTTAAATATACATAATAGTCTAAAATTCTTTAATATACTTAATTATGTAATTACCTTGCTCGAAATTTTCAATCTCTCGAAGTCGCGACATATCATTATTTTAAGGGTAAATTACAGATTTCCCCCCGTCCTTTGCCCCTAAGTGTGGATTGCCCCCAATTCTTTGATTTTGGGTGATTTGCCCCCTAATTTTTGAAAAATATCACTTAACTCATTCTAACAAACTTTAACAAAGCAAATTTGTACAAATCTGATTTCAAATGTGTTGATATTATATATCAAATTGAAGCTCTCGACGTAAAAAACACAATAATGGTCTCGAAATCAAAATCCGATAACCGACAAAGCAAAAATCATTGGTCAAACACGACGAATGATGAACGAAGTCTTTAGCGGCTAAGAGAGTCGAGTGGGATATGAGTTTTCTTCTCCTCGAATACGATGGCGGTGATCTTTAAGCTTGGGACGCCGTGACCGAAGAGAAATCTACAGTCAAAGTGTGTTCAAGTGGTTAAGTGTGATATTTTTCAAATGTTAAGGGGCAAATCGCTCAAAATAAAAGAATAGGGGGCAATTCGTCCTAAGGGGCAATTGACAGGGGCCGATATGTAATTTACCCATATTTTAAATATTATTTCTTGTTTCAAATCTCTATATTCTTCTTCATAATTGTATTTTGATTATATAGGTATTTTTTTTTGTTGAGCTTCTTAATTCTTTTTTGAAGTTCTCCAACATTAGTTTAAAACAAGTGTCTCAACAAAAGTTTTACATATGTTAGGTTCTCAATAGAGTAACATGATTGCAAATAATAATTTTCAAAGTTCATTTGACATTTAAAAAGTAATAGCAAATTGAAATAAATTAAAATATTAAAAAAATCTAACTTAATTAAATAAATATAATAAAATTTTTAATAAACCGGTTTGATTTGAAAAACTAATACATACGAAAATATTAAAAAAAGTTCATTTTGCTTGATACTTTGTCGGCAACAGTGGCGTCGATAATCTCATCACTGAAAGGGGATCAAGCTTTCTTTTTGCTTCTATTGCATCAAGGGGGCTGATTCACTTGATTTCGTTGTTGTTGGTTTGTCGACTTCCTGATGTCTCGCCCAGGTCAAAGACTGAATCAAGCTACAGGTGACGGGTGACAGAGTCAATCCAGCATAGTTAAGTATTTAAGGAAGCTTCTTCTTCTATGAAGTGCCAGGACGAGATGATAAAGAGAGAGCTTCGTTTATCGATGAACAGCGGATTGACGGCCCTTATGACCGCCACCCGCGAATAAGAGCGCGGCCCCAAGAATCCTTCTATACTGAGTAGGAAGGTCAGTCAGATCAATGAGATTGCTCAGTCGCCTAAATCAAATCTCTTCTCTTCGCGTCGTTGATCTCTCCTCTTCCCGGCCCGGACCCAATCTCCGCGGATAAGGAAGGTCTGGTAACACGTTTATTGGAATCCATAGCAGAATTCAAGTTAGGCAGAAAGTGGTGATTGTTGGTTTCGAGCAGGGGACACATGATAACACTCTTCTCTCTCTTGCTCAAAGAAATACTCAGGCTCCTATTCAAGGGGGCTTGCTGCAAGGGCTTAGATCCTGAAATCTTGGGGCCCTACAACATGTCTGCGATTGGCATGTCGGTGGACTTCAAGTCGAACCCTAACCCTCAAGCGATTGAACATGAGGAATAGCCACAAGTATTAATTCCACTGATAAAATCTGTAACACCCTAAATGCGAGTGCCACATCCCCCCCACTGAAGTCTAGACTCAGGCAAGAAATGGTCGTCCTAGCTCGAATCCAAACAAATAGAGAACGGGGACAAACACACACACTAGCTAGGCGGATCTAAACAAGGCATGGAAGCAAGTAAACATATATAATAGAAATCAGAGTGCGGAAGCATAACATAAAACCATCAGCAGTAAATATTCAAGTATGTCACACAGGGCCAAATTATACATCTTATGCCACACAGGGCCAACCATCTATGCCACTCAGGCAGAACAGAAAGTAAATAACAATATCCCAGTGCAGAAAGTAAATACAGTAATCCTAATGCATAAAGAAAGTACAACAGACTTGAAAGGACGAAATGCAGACTCACATCCGCCTAGCACCACAAGATCTGCAGCTAAAAAGATTAAACAACGGAGGGGTCAGTCAACTGACTGAGCGAGGGGGCTAACACACACCCACTAATATAAGTATAGAGCAAAGCACGTAACAGAAGGGTGGACTCATGAACCGGGGCTAGGGTTTTGCAAGCTAAAATAGTTGAAAATACCCAAAATAGATATAAGTTCACAAACCATTTAGAAACACCTATCCCATTTCACAAGTACCAATAGAACAGATCAGACAGACATACGCTCGGCGAGTACGAGCTACAATCCCCAACTCATCAGAACAGATCAGAACCAAATCAGAACACAATTCCACCACCATCAAACAGACATACCTCTGGGGGAAGCTATCCCAACAAAGTCCTCCCTGGTCCTAGGTTCTGGAGAAAATAGACATACCTCAAGGGGAAGCGATCCCACAAGAGTCCTCTCCGGCAGAAGTATACCGACGGCTCAAGATGCATCACCTTTCCTACTCCAGGGTCGAGTGTGGACGTCTCAAAGTGGAACTAAGTACAGAGGCTGGTCCGACAGCCCTCGCCATACCCGCATCCCCTCTAACCCGCTCCGGGATCCAAATTAGAAACAGAACAGAACAGATGCCAATCTTTCATGGCCATATCTCGCAAGGTAACCAGAACAGAACAGTTTTTCAAAAGGCTTACATATACCCTCAATAATAGTTTTGCAAAACCAAGGGTGGATCACAAAGTTATAAACGTATCATATCCAACATATATTAGAGCGTAATATAGTATACTCGCAAGCAGGAAGTAGAAAAGAGCACATAAAGGTCATAGGTCCCACTATACAAATCCTAAACCTCACCTCGAACCAAGTAGAGTCTGAGAGTGTGAAGGGCCAAACACTCTATACTTTGCGCTCGCCCGGATCCTCAAACTCTGAAAACAAGACAGACAAAACCAGACTTAGACTCTATATGAACCAATCGTGATGCACGGCGTGTAAGGATGAATGTTATGATATCATGAAATGAAGTGAGCAATTAAGCACATAACATAATATCACATAATTCATCAAATCATGCATAAAACGTAGTATTAAGGTTCATAGATGCATAAGAGATCATATGGAAGCATACAAGTCAAGAATCAATTCAATCGGATTACAAATACACATAAAAGTGAAGTAAAAACGCGCACAGAGGCTCTGGAACGGCCTATCCCGTGCATAAGAAAGCATGGGAACGGCCTTGCCCAGGCCAACCCTCAACAAAACTAGGAACGGTTGTTCTCAGCACAAGTTGAGATGGGAACGGTCGTTCCCATTCTGGGCAATGACGTGTCACGGGTGGGAACGGCCATTCCGGCCTCAAGGCCAAAATGGGAAGGGTTGTTCCCATGCCCAAAACAGTGAAGAAAGTTGTCTTCTCGAGCAAGCTATTGAGAAACTCTATTAATGGCCTCCCAAGCTTGATCCAACACCAAAAACAACACATAAACTTCACCCATAACATATATATGAACATATTAAGCATGCTAGGCACATAGAGATCAATTACCCCAAGTTTGGAAATGATTTTCACCCAAAAACTCCCAAACCCAAAAATCATGAAATTCAAGCAATAGACATGGAGATATTCAATTCTAGCATCCTAATTCGAATTCTCAGCATACACGGGCATATTAGGAGTCATCAAATCAACAAAAAAGCATGCTTGGAAACTCAAGGATTCAACAAAACCACAAGTTGGGCATACAAACCCATTTCCCCACATTCAACATTCAATCACTAAATCACAAGATCAAAACCGAGTTTAGAGTTAGATTCTTACCTCGATTCGATGAAGGAAAAAGGAAATGATTATATGAGCTCTTGAAGGGATGTGCTCCCAAGCTAGGTCTTCACTTCAAGCTTTCTCCCTAAATGCTCTCCCTCTTGTGACTTCTGTGAGGTTTTAAATGAAATAAGAAAGGGGATCTAGAATTATATAAGGCGGTAGGTAGGATTTCGGTTTTAGGTCAAATTGGGAGTTTCCGATCTAAAGTGCCTCCTGAGTTAAGTGAACCGAAGTAAAAAGGCTTTTTGGTTATAATTGGGTTTCAAAAGGTGAAATAGTTCCAATGGGCCTGAATTTACAAAACGAGTCCCATGGCGGGGTCGAAATTCGGATTTGAATTCCCGAGCTCATAATGGCCTGACCAGCCCACGATTTTGCCTAAATTCGAATTAGGCCCAAATACAAATAGGCCCAAGTCCTATTTTCAACAACGAACCTAATTCTAAGTTAAATTCCACGTTGTCATGCAAGAATTCATATTTTATCCTTTATTCAATTTTAATTAATTACGTCACGTTGACACTCAAAATTATAATTAAACACGTAATTGCATAAATAAACTCTCACGTGACACTTACCTGGGCGTGCTCACAAACGGGGTGTCACACAAGTAGTTGGTCAGACATTTACACACCAAATTAAGAAAAGGGGGGAGGGGTTGAAACTTAAAAATACAAACACTTGGAATTCAACCTTTCTTTCCAGCACTTTATGGGACATGCATTCAAAAAGGGACTCGCTTTGGATCTAATGGGTAAACAACGTCTATTTGCAGCACCGAAAAATGTAGGACTGGTCACCCAAATCCCGCGACTCTCCCTTAATGAAAAAAATTAGCTCAAATCCATGATTCCTTACTCAATTACTTTTGCGATAAATTGCAAGCTATCTCAGGGCTCCACAAACTCTGTTTCCGAAGGCAAACTTTGATCAAGCAAAGTTTATGATATTTTAAGGACAACATGCAATAAAGATCCTTGGATGTCCATCATATGAAAATCATGCATTCCTTCAAAAAGAGCTTCAACAGCTGGTTAGCCTTAAAAAACCGACTTGCAATAAAGGTATTCCTCACTTTTCTGGATATATAGCACACTTTGCTCACTTTGCGGCAATCATGAAGAATCAATCCAACATCTCTTCTTTGCATGCCCCTTTTCCTGCACTATTTGTTCGGACATAAAATTTTAGCTAAATATCCAACATGGGGCGAATTAACACTCTGCTTAGCTCCTGCCGCACAATTTGCACGAATTTCTCAAGAGCCAAACCAAGATCGAGAGCTATTCTCCTTGTTCTTTATTGTACGATTTACTCACTCTGGGACACTGGGACACTGAAACAAGGTTGAACACGAAGGGACAAATTGAAGTTCTCAAACTTAGATTTGGAAATGAATATCAAAAAGCTCATCTTTATTGCATTTTATCAAGTCTACCCTGTCGAGTTCGTTTCACATTTTCTTTGTAACTAAAGCTGGGTTACCCCTTGGGGACATCCAAACTTGGGGGTATGCTCTCTAGGCTATGTTCTCATAACAATAGCATCAATAAATGGATTCGTACTCACCCCCATACTACACACATAAGCACCTTGTGTCCGCTTCGCTCTCTTCAATCCTTCCTTGAACGATGCTTTGCTAATGTTGGCTGCTATAATCCTTGAATTGACCTTCCCATTGAACAAGTAAGCAATACCCTTATTGGACTTAATTAATCAACTGATTCCCATATGAAGAATCACGCCAATTCAGATCTTAATAAATTAACATGTCAATCAGATTCTGGGATATGTTACCATCTTTTGTGATTCATGGTAGATTTCAAGATTTGGTACCACCTTTTGTCTCCTTGCATTTGTAGTGGACTTCCGGCCGGGGTTTACTCTTTTTTTGGCGTTGTAGTTTTATTAGTTTTCTTTCTTCTTGTAAGTTTCGATCCAATGTCTCTTTCCGTCTGAGGCATGCTACCGTGCTCTTGTATACGTTTTTACTGTAGAGTAATACTTTCTTTTTATATCAAAAAAGAATAGCATATTATAAGAAAATACAAAATATTTTAATAAAAAAAGCAAATAACATACCTTCTATACTATGACCTTTATTTTAACTGTTTATTTGGATTTTCAAATGTTTTAAATTGTCATTTGTTTTGAAAAATATAATTATTTTAATACGTGAAGTAAGTTGTTTTTTCCTTTTATAATCTTCGCGGGAAACCATAAAAGTCATAAGTGCATAAAAAATAAAATAAAGACCTTTCATACTTTTTTGAACCAAAATATTGAAACATTGAATTAAAAGCATAATCATCAATTCTTTTTAAGAAAAACAAAGGAGCTAACAACCCTAACCCCTTGTGTTATTCGAAATGGTCGCATAAAACCCCGACAAAAAAAAACTACTTCAAAAAACCCTGTGCTTTTTAAACCACGCACACCATCCCCTAATTCTTTTTGGTCAACGAAGAACGTGAAAACTCAATATTACCCTTATGTTATATGTCTGAAATGCATTTACTTTTTTTCAAATCTTACTTTACTTTTCTCACTGCTTTGTAGGAGGGAAAATTGTGCGGAGAAGAAACCCTCACCCAAATCCTACAAGATTCGTAGCACCTTGAAGAAAAAAGCCTTCAGATTTGTGAAATTTTTGGGTGAAATTGTTGAAGATACAAGCGTAGAACCATTTCGCCTGTGTCTCTTGTCATTGTCGGATGTTATCAAGCGATTAGTAAGGTATGTTTCATTTGTTTAAGGACTTGGTCGTAGTTCTTAGAGTTTTCATTTGAGTAAAATGTATTCCATATTAGTGGAATTCATGGTGCTATGATGATATTCCTGACATTGCATTTTCGATTTTTTTAAAGTAGGGTTTTCGACCTTTTTTTGTTAAATGGTACGACTTGTTGCTGCAAAATTATAAACCTAGGGTTTTGAATTTTTTTATTTTTTTTTTGTTGGACAGATTGAATCTACATGTTGTAAACTTGTGGATTGGTGATTATTTGTTGAAGATACCAAATCATGACACCAGATATGTGGGTGGAATGAGATTTCGAAGTTCTAATGTTAGCCTAGATTTTTTCTCTGAGAGCAAATTAATCGACTTCTATCGCTTATATTGCGATAGAGGGATGCGTTGGAAAAGTGCCCTAGAAAGCCGATTAGTTATAATCTGTTTTGGGACTTTTCTAATATCGCAGACAATCTTTGAATAATATACGTATAATTATATCTTAGGCTAACGCTTCTTTATATGCCAAATACGTGTTTTAAGTGTTTTCATTACGTGCGCATATAATAGAACTCCCATAATCCTGATGACTTTAGGACTCTACCATTTAGGTGAAATGGTTCATAAAACGAGCTCTATATCACATAAGTCAATGATTAGTAAATCACTGCAAGCCGATGAGTCCTACAGACAGTGGGAGTGTCAACTTGGCTCCTTTAAGACTTGCTCGTGGGATCGCGCCCTTAAGAAGGACCACCTTGTTTCATGGAGGTGCAAAGTGTATAGTTGATACGTGCGT
>JBBMKE010084369.1:0-17263 GCA_037834125.1 Lippia alba | reverse complement strand
TCTGATGCATGTTATATGGTTTAAGGGTTAGTCCCGCCTAGCCTAGCGAGTGTGTGTTGTGTCCCCGTTTGCCTTGATTTCGGATTCGGGCTTGGATTATTTCACGACCGGATCTAGGTCTCGGTGCGGGGGGGGATGTGGTGTCACGCGCCGGGCGTTACATTGTCAGACTGGATGGCTAGGGTCGGCCAACCCTTCCATCACCGGAGAAGGAGGTTTATACATTTTTTATGATATGTATGATTTGTATGTTTGCATCTGAGGAGCTCAGAATGAGATTTGTTACTCGTACCCGCCGAGTTGTATGATTTGATTTGTTAAGGGTTAGGAAACGGGGAAAGATTTCTTAAGTAAGATAAAATATGAATCTTTTGAATATGAACTTTGAACTACGATTTGATAAGTTTGTTTTGAGTACGTTTAATTTGTAATATGAATCCATTAAGTCTTAATTTGTTTGTTTTGTTTGAAATCCCTGTATCTATGTATCACAACAAAATCTTTGGTGTGCAAAAACTATCCCCGCTTTCATGAACCATGCATGTGCTTGTAATCTGCTTTGCTCCTATATATATATAGCATGTGTGGGTAGCCCCTCACTTAGTTAAGTTGATAGACTGACCACTCTCCCTCCCCAACTTTTTAGTGTGCAGGTTTGGCTCGGAGTTTGGAGCTAGGTGGAGTTGTGTCGAGTCTTTTGAGTCAGTTGGTTCGAGTCTATACTAGAGGGTTGCATCTGCATTTGTATAAGTTTGGATTTGTTTATTTATGTAAGATTTGTATTCGCACGCTATGTATTTGTTGTTTAAATTGCCCTTGCCAGGTTTGGTCATGCATTGGAAAAGAGGCCTGAGGAGCCCAAATTTGAGTGTGCTCGTGTCTTTAATTTATGTGGGTCCGTGGCCAATGCATGTGAGTAATTTTAGCTTCCGCTTTTGCACTTGTTTGTATTTGGTTCAATTTGACAGGGTCTAAGTTCCGCCTAGCTTAAGAAGTTTTGCTTTGTCACTCATTCGCTAAGATTAGATCCGGGCTCGGATTCTCTAGTTCGTTACTCGGGTCGGGCCGTGGTGCGGGGGATGTGGTACCTCACGTGCGGGGTGCTACAAGAGGTATCTTGAAGTATTAAGGCATCCTACGTTTCAACACTAATTCTAAGGTCACATAGTTCTAAATACATTTCAAATCCATATCATTCACATTTTACCCAATACACTATCATGTTATACTCCACTTTCATGTCAATCATTTCAACCAAAGAATAGTAGCACTTGTTTTTATGTGCAATAACAATTTGTCCGTTTTAAAGTTCATATCTTCCACTGCACTATACCATATACTCTATTTCAAGTATGTCTTGTCCGTTCACCGTAGTATTTCTCGAGTGAAGGACCTAGCCTTTACTTGGGAGGTATTGTGGTGCGGGGGTCGTAGTGCTCGGGGAGGCCGCTACTTTTATGATCCGAAAATACCTCAAAAGTAGCACCGTAAAGGTAATGACGCCACTTAGAAAATGCAAAGACCACTGCCGCAAGCTCCAAATCGTGCGTGGGTTAATTCTGCTTGTGGACCTTCAACTTTCTAGATGCATAAGCTACCACCCTTCCATTCTGCATCAACACACACCCTAATCCATTCTTAGAAGCATCAGTATACACCGCGTAGCCCTCGATGCCCTCAGGTAGTGTCAGAACCAATGCCGTCGTCAACCTTTCCTTCAATGTCTGAAAACTCCTCTCGCACTTATCATCCCTCTCAAACTCAACATCCTTCTGAGTCAACCTCGTCAGTGGCATAACAATCTTAGAGAAGTCCTCGACGAATCTAAGGTAGTAACCTGCCAAACCCAAAAAACTCCGAATCTCATTAGAATTCTTCAGCCTCTCCCAAAATGTCACTGTCTCAACCTAAGAGGGATCGACCTCTATACCGTTACCCAAAATGACGTGTCCAAGAAAACAACTCTATCAATCCAGAACTCACACTTACTGAACTTGGCATACAACTTAAGCCCTCAAAGTGTCTCCAACATAATACATAGATATTGGGCATGCTCCTCAACTAATCTCGAGTACACCAAAATGTCGTCTATAAAGATCACCACGAACTGATCTAGAAATGGCTCAAACATTCTGTGCATCATGTCCATGAACACTACAGGAGCATTCGTCAACCCAAACGGTATCACGACAAACTCAAAGTGTTTATACCGTGTGTTAAAACCCGTCTGAGAGATGTCCTCGTCTCTAGTCCTCAGCTGATAGTGTCCCTGTCTCAAATCCAACTTGGAATACACCCTCAAACCCTATAGACTATCAAACAACTCCCCAATCTGTGGTAACGGGTACTTGTTCTCAACTGTTATCCTATTCAGCTCTCTGTAATCAATGCACATCCGTAACGTCCCATCTTTCTTCTTAACGAATAGAACGGGAGCACCCCACGGAGAAGTGCTCAGACAGATATACCAACTCGCCATTAACTCATCCAACTGCGTCTTCAGTTCCTTCAATTCAGTTGGAGCCATCCAGTACGGGGCCTTCGAATACAGCTCAGCTATAGGATAAAGATCCACCACGAACTCGATATCCCTCTCTGGAGGCAGAGTTCCCAAACTCTCAGGGAACACGTCTACATACTCTCGAGCAACCTCAGTCTTAGGCTTGTTGAGAAGGTAAGCTAAGAACCCAATCGCACCCTCTCGGATCAACTTGTTAGCCTCAACGAACAACATAAGTGGATCAGAACCCAAACGCTGTCCTGAAAACACCACAAAACCCAATGCAATCTTCTTCACCCAACAATCCATCCCAGCCCCATGGCGAAATAACCAATCCATCCCAAGGATTACTCCGTACCTCTTCATCGGCATCACAATCAGATCACCAGGAAAAACATGACTCTCAAAGCTCACCGGACGCTCACGTAAAACCCTATCCGTCACCAAGCTCCCTCCCAAAGGGGAACTAATCACATAATCATGTGCTGTCAACTCAAAACGTAAAGGCAAAGAAGCAACAACACTCCGGGTGATAAAAGAATGAGTGTCACCCAGATCAAATAATGCATGTAATGCAATGCCATGTATGTGTATAGTACCTTCCACCATGGCATTCTGATCGACGTCTGCTGTATCCTCCTCTTCCTCTAAAGTAGGCATGTAAATGAGCCGAGCCGAGCCGAGCCCTTTTTTTTTGCTCGAGCTCAGGCTCAACCAGGCTCGCAAGCGGCTCGGCTCGAGCTTTTTAAAAATATATTATTTTTAATTAAAAAATTAAAATTTCCAATTATTAAATACATTTTTATATATAATAATATATATTAATCTAATATATATACAAATTTGTAATAAATCTATTACTTTTTAATTAATTTTGTATAAAAAAAATATATATATATAATATTATATATTAATTAAGTATTTATATATAAATATATAAAATATATTTTTTATTTAAATATAGTGGCTTGCGAGCCACGAGCCTCAAACAAAGGGGCTTGAATTCGGCTTGGGTTCGAATGAGCCGACTTGGCTTATTTACATCCCTACTCTAAAGCATAAGCGCGTGCTGGAACCATCAGTCTGCCCTTTCTCGGGCAAGTGTCTATCTTGTGATCAGTTGACCCACAAACCAAACAGCGACCCAAATACCTCCAACCCTTCTCTAGCAGATGGTGACCCTAACATTGGTGATAAATAATATGAGCCGGTAAAGCTGGCAGTGCTGGAGGCACAGCAGGATGGGGCTTCTTGTTAGTCAAGCCTTGAGGACGGAACACTGGTGCAGAAAGAGTAGAAGAAGAATGAGCAGCGGGCTTCTTGCCCGAACCAGATCGCGATCCATGTCCAAAAGAAAAGGAAGGTGCCTCAATCACTGTCTCTGAGCCTCAACCTGAAAAGCCTTCTTCGTGACCTTAGCCCATGTGGAGACATTGAGTGCCCTCTGAAGCTCGTCACAAAGTCCATGGTAGAAGTGGCGAGCTCGGTGTCTATCATCATCCGTGATGTGAGGGGCATATGGTGCAAGTCTATCAAACTCCAGAATGTAGTCCTCAACACTCTGGGAACCCTACTTCAGCTCAGAGAACTCCTGAAGCCTACGCTCGCTTGCACTGTAAGGTATATACTTCTTATGAAACTCGTGCACGAACATCTCCCACGTGAACTCTACATCCCCTCTCTCAAGTGCAGAACGAACTCTCTTCAGCCACTTGGAAGCCTGACCCTGAATAAGCCTCGCCATGTAGATAGCCCTATCATGTGTACTACCCTGGCAGATCTCTCATATCCCGGTGATCTCAGAAAGCCACTCCTCAGCCTTGATGTCATCGCCTCCATACCACTTAGGAGGGTTGTTACTCTTGAACCCACGGTAAACCGCCGTAATAGCATAGCTGATTGAGTAAGGCCTGAACAATGTTCTCCGCATTCATAGGCGGAGGTGGAGGAGGAACCTGCTCCTCAGGAGTGGGCTCACGGTCACGGCGTCTCGGAGGCATTCTGCATCCACACGACAATCAAATATCGATGCATGTATTTTAGTGCATGAGTTCAACAATAAAAATTAAGTAGTCAAACAAAGCACATAAGCATATTGTCCCTAAGATGTACACACTAGACATACTCACATGACTCAAAAGCTCGATTTCGCAACCAAGAGCCCTGATACCACTTAAGAATGTAACACCCCGAGCGTAAGATGTTACATCCCCGGCACCGCAATCCAAACTCAGACGAGGAATAGAAGTTCAAGCTTGAATTCGAACTACAGTGAACGGGAGACCACACACACGCTAGGCTAGGCGGATCTAAACAACAGACTACAACAGAGCGAGGAAGCAAAATAACATACATAACTTCAAACAAAGTGCGGAAGTGTAACATAATCATCCAATAAGGAATAAAGTCAAATAATCCCAACAAGAGCCACACAGGGCCTGTAGCGCCCGCGACGTTGGGTCGCCACATCCCCCGTACTAGAGCCTAGTTTATATACGAAATGGATAATCCGTATACATACCAAGCAATAACAAACAGGAGACAAGAAAAAAGACTTTCCTAGCTAGGCGGAACCTAACCCCGTACAAAGCAGTTCAATAACGATAGAGTGCAGAAGCATGGTGAAAAAATTTAACCGCTGTCAACCAAGAAAACTATGATTTTATGAAATGGCAAGCAGCTTATCCTTAACATAATATAAACGCATGGTTTCAAGAACAAATAAACAACACTGTACATAGAGTAATGTACAACAACCCGCACGGTCCAAAATAGATATAAGTATACATATCATCAGCATGAGTGTACGACTAGACCTAGATGACGACTTTAGACAGACCTGACCTTCCCTCCTAGTTGAACCTGCAAAACTAAAAGAAAACAATCAGAGGAGTCAGTCTCTAAAGACTGAGTGAGAAAAGGGCATACATAATATAGAAACAAGTTTCAAGCAAGCCATACTTCCCGAATAAGGTTTTATAATACAGTTCCCTAATTGGGTAAGAAAAGGTATAACAATATTTAGAATTACGACTTTTGGATTATAGTTAATTACAATTTCAGGTATACAGTGGCCCAGCGAGTGAGGGCAAGGATCTCCAACCATATCCCCCCGACAATGTACAAAAATTTGATTTCAATGTAATAGTTATCAAGCATTAGTTATTACAGTGGAATCAGAAACAAGCAAGTACTCCTTCTTTCTAAGGTGATAGCGGGTTTGCAAGGCCCGAACCATCCAGGACAAGACGAGCATCAGTTACCTGAATCCTATGCTCGGACTCCCATCTCCCACCGACCTCCTGATGGAGTCAGGGTACATCACAAAGGATGGAATCCATGTAAGAGCTAGCCGTCAGCCCTTACCTTCCCGATTTACTCATTACGCAAATCCCAGGGCCCCAAGAACAGTGCAAGATAGGACTCACCAAAATAGGGTAGGTTCAAGAAAGCATTTTCAGGAGTTGCAAAGAGAGGTTTATTTTACATGAAAATATTTACACATTTTAAAAGTCGATCGATACTAGGTATAATATAGTTTTGGATAAAATTTGCACATAAGAGTTGTAGGGTAATAATAACTAGAACGAAAACCCCACCTTATTATTGTCACAAAAGATGAGAGTGTGTGCAACCTACTAGACCTGATCCGGGGTCAATTGGGGAACCACCTGTTCAAACAAGACATGACACGTGAACTTCGACTCAATCATGACCAGTTACGACGCACGGCGTGGAAATAAATGGAATGGTGCATGTATGCAGCAAATGATATGAGAACATGTCATACTTTTGCTTGAAGTATATGATCATGGGTAAACGGATAATTAATCATCGATCGATAGGCCACGTTGACATATACAACATTTTAAATTAAAGAGCACCTAAATAGATCATATTTGTAATGTTAAATTAATGTAATTCAGTTGACAATCAGGTGAAAGAAAGGTTATACGAGTTCTCAACTTATAACACATACACCCTCTTAGGTTTAGGTACTTAAAGGGCTTATAGAATCCGAACATATCGAAGCGAACATAACTAAATTCAGACATTTACGCATCATACCATGTATAAAGAATATAAACTGAGTTAAAAGTTGGATGAAAAAGTATTTAAGAGCAAGGAAATTGTTACGTAAGCCATGACAACAATATTCATGTGATAATTCTCAATAACCACATTGTGCAGAAACTTTCAGCATGTGCACCTTGTTGAAAGATCACGATATCTCATCACTCAGACGCTATTTTAAAGATTCGTAAAATTTCTAGTTAACTAGACACACAGAAATTTGAAATTCCATAAGCCTTAAACCACGGATGTTCGTGTATAAATACAGATTTTGATGTAAAGCGAACAAAACAACAACGTTGGTTCAGTGACATGTTCGAAAGAAAATTTTCGTTACCATATCAAACGAAGTCGAAAAATTCTGAAATTTTGTAGGTATACTCAGTACTAGAAAAAAGCTCTATAGCAACGGATTTAGCAACAAATTTTGGCCTAATTAACAATGAATTAGGTTTTATCAACGAATTTAGCAACGAAAATTTTTCGTTGCTATAACCCTCGTGGCTAATCTATAGCAATGTATTTAGCCATGAATTATTAGCAACGGATATTACTAACGGAATTAGCAACAAATTTATAGCAAAGATTTAACAACGAATTACTACCACAAAAATTAGCAACGGAATTAGCAACAAATTTTTTAGTAACATATTTAGCAACGGATTTTTCATTGCAAACCAACTGATAATTAAGTAATTTTTAGCCTTTTTGCAACGTAAATTCAATTGCAAAATTCGTTGCAAAAGGTAACAGATCAAATTAATAATTAAAATTTTTATTTGTGGGGCCGCCAACCCCTACATGAGCCTCAGTGGTCAACCGAGCCATCGAGCCTCACCACACGAGCCGAACAAGCCCTGATCGAGCCCACACAAGCCCAAATTAATTGGATATTCTCCGCAAGCTAGGAATTGAACACGGAACCTCCAAGAAAGGAGGTTGATGCCCACACCAACTTGGATAACTTCCTTATTAATCATATAGTGTCCTTTTATATATATAATACAGATATTCATACTCTAACTTGAATTGCTTAATTCATTATTTGTTAATTATTAAAATATATATATTATTTGTATTAAATATAATAAATAATTTAATTAAATACTATAAATTATTCTATTTAATTGAAAATATATTTAACACCATATTATATAGTATTAGTTAAATAAGATGATATAGCGTACATTATGTAAAATATTAACTTATATCAATTTATATAAAATACTAATACATATATCAACTTAAATATAAGTTTTTATGACATAATTATTGTATTATTTAGCAATTTTAGTTGAGTAACTTAATATGAAGAATTATTTCTTAATATTAAACATTTATATTTTAATTTGTAGAATTATATCAACATATTGAGGAATTATTGTATTACACAATCGTTAGATGTTAAATGAAGAACTTTTCTTTTAATATAATGTATTTATATTTAAATTTATAGAATTATATATAAATATTAAGAAATTATTGTATTACGCAACAGTTAGATGTTAAATGAAGAACCTTTATTTTAATATAATTGCACATCTTTTATAATTTATATTATACTTTATATATATAAACAATACAAATTTTCTATCAAAAAAAAATATGTAAGGCTTTATATATAAAAGGTTATATTATACAAATATGAATTCTCATAATTCCCAAACATATGATCATATATTTTTGTATTATATAAGTCAATGGTGGCTATCACTGTAATTATCTAACATTCATATGTATATGGATGTGTGGTGTAAGAGAGCGTGAAAGAATAATGATAAAAGTTTATATTAAACCATATAAATAAACATTTTAGTTAATTTCTCTATCAAAATGAAATTATAATTTAAATAGCAACGAATTTTTCGTTACTAAATTAAAAATATTTTATTGAATTTTTAATCAAACATTTATAGAAACGGACTTTTTGTTGCTAAATTATAATTATTTTATCAAATTTTGATTAACTATTTATAGCAACGATTTTTTCGTTGCTAAATAATAAAATTTTTAATTATTTATTTAGAGCAACGGATTTTTCATTGCTAATATTATTTATTATTTATTTATTTTTATGATTTTTTATTTCAAATAGCAACAAAAAATCCGATGCTAAATTATAAATATTTTATTAATTTTTTAAATTATATACTTATAGCAATGGATTTTTAGTTGCTAATATTTTTTAATATTTATTTTTTTATTCCAATTAGCAATAAAAAATTCGTTGCTAAATTATAAATATTTTATTAATTTTTTTAATTATACATTAAGCAACGAATTTTTCGTTGCTAATATATTTTATTATGTATTATTTTTTATTAGTTTTTTATTTCAATAGTAACTAATTTTTCGTTGATAAAATGTAGATATTTCATTATATTTTTTAATCAATTATTTATAGCAAAGAAAATATCCGTCGTTAAATATTTTTATCAAATATTTATTTTTAATTGAAATAGCAACGAAAATTTCGTTGCTATATTTATTTATTTATTATATTATTTAAATTTAGCAACAAAAAATTTGTCGCTATTTTTTGCTTTATATAGCAACGAATTTAGCAACGAAAATTTCGTTGCTACAACATTTTGCCATGAATTTGTTATTCGTTGCTATTTTCGTTGCTAAATTGGAACGAATAATTTCCGTTGCTATTTGACAGTTTTCTAGTAGTGTAGACACATAAAAACTTCCTTGTAAAATAGTTTTTGAAAATCGAAGGTTTACTTATTCTGTTCAGGCCGCTGTTCCAGATCGGAAAACAGGGGATTGCGGTATCTTTCAGAATTTTTCTCGGGTACCGAAAGGATTCGGATGAGTATGAAATTTTACAAAAAGTAACTTGAGTATGTGAGGAATACCCAGTTAAAATAGTTTTGAGAAACAAGGTCATATGTGTTTGGAAATCACATCCGAAGTCACTGCATATATGATGACAACACCATAATTCACTGCTACCTTATAGGTATATCATTCCCTAACCTTCAAATCATACAAACTCACAGAGATTCAGACTATTTCACATCAAAACTGTAACACCCCGTGTTTTCAAGACTGACCAGGTATGATGTCACGAGTGTAGTCAGACCGAGAGTTACGTGATTTACTTGTTTAATTAAGTGAATTATGTGAGTTAAGTGTTTAATTAATTATTTACGTAATTTATTTGTGTTTATATGTGTGCGTAACTAATGTTTGTTCGTTTTAATTAATCACACGTACACATTATTCCTTCCCGAACCTTGAACCTTTATTTCTTGTAAATTCCCCGAACCCGTATCCTATCCCTTGTATTTAATTCGGGAACTTAGTTCTAACCTGGTCATATTTTAATTCGAGCCAAAACCACACAAAATATCACAACACACAATATTTCATAAAATCTCATACATTACATTATACACATTCTAGTTCATTTCATACATTATATATAATATCTATATATATTCTTATATCTTGTGCATATACATACATACACAAGAGAATTCAAGTATTATACATATGCATATACTATTAACTTTATATAATATACACATATATACACTCTCAACTTTATTACATATCATATATACATATACACACTTTAACCCATACCCATCACCCACTCCATCACTCTCACACTCCATCTCATTCCCTCATTTCATTTTATTTTCAAGAACAAGAGAGCCATTTCTTCTTCTTCTCTCTTCTTCCCCAACACCACCACCGCCGCCACTCCTCCGGCACCGCATTCCTCCATCACTCCACTCTCTCCTCTCCATCAAAGAATCAAGAAATCAAGAAAAGAGGGGGAAAACCAGCTCTATCAACTCCGGTAAGAATCCGACGATCCAAGACCATCACCAGCTCATCTCGACACCCTCGTTTCATTTCCAGTAAGATCTCTTTCATTCTTTGGTTAAATTAGGTGATATATGTGTATAATGTGAATGTATATATTTGTGTAAATTTGATGGGTTTGTTGATTTCTTGGTTAATACTTGTTTCTATGTGATATATATGTGTTATACCATTTATTGTGATGTATTTGAGTATTTCTCGGTGATTGATTTGAGTTGAGAGAGGCTTGGGAGCCATTTTCCGCAACCCCCTATTTTAGCCCTGGTTATTTTCGTTCCAGGCCTTCCAAAATGGTCGTTTGGCCCCCCAGTTCATTTCCTAAATGCCCATTTCGCTTCCCAGAATTTCGACCCAAGAGCTTCCAAACGCCCGTTTGGCGCCCCAGTTCATTTGCCAAACGCCCATTTCGCGTCCCAGAAATTCAATCCGAGAGCATCGAAACGCCCGTTTCTGCTTTTACTCTATTTTTCAAACGCCCATTTCTCCCTCATACGTGCTCGGATTGACCTGAAATTTTAACCACAGAAACTAGATTGAGTCTAGAGTATTCTCCAATTTGAATCACCTTAAAAGTTGCATTCATCCAACTTTGGACCAACGCCATTTTCTCCTCGCTTTGAACCCCGATTCGAGCCATACATAATTGTAAAGCCTTGTGTGTCTACTTTCATTTCCAAAAAAAAAACTCAATTCCCATTTATTATTCTCAAGTTATACCCTTTTTCCTACAGCTTGCCATTTTTGAAAATTGCCAACTTTTTCCAAAACTCACCAAAATCCCTTTTCTTGCATTCCTTTCGCTCCCTTGACTCTGGTATGTGATTTATATGAATTGTTTACTTAAATTACATGCCTCTTTGATTGTGGAACATTAATTGTACACATGGACACTATCATGCCATAGCATATCATTTTATAATTTCGTATACATGCTCTATCATTTAATAACATGCCACGAACTGTGACGCCCCGTATTTTGTTCTTAGGTATGCACGCCAAACGAGAGAGAGTTCTTGAGTGTTGGGAACGATTTGCGTATTATGTGGCAACGTGTTTCATTGATATCGCATAAATGCCATAATTCATTCGTAAGCACATCATAATGTTTAATCAAAATTATTTGGAATGCATTAATATTTATAAAATTCATACATAACATGTCATATATTTTATACTTAAGTTTTTTCTCAAAGTCATGCATTCACACTACTTTATTCAAGGGAAATTCAAATACCCCTTTATGTACACCTACACATACACTTTTCACTTTTATACCTACCACCACTCTCACACATCCCCTCTCACTTTACACATTTTCATTCAAGAACAAGAGAAACCTTAGCATATACTTTTCTGCATCTTCAATCAATCAATCGAGCTTCATTAAGGATGAGATAGGAAAAAGGATTTATCATCATGCATCAAGAGCATCATATTCACCCTTATCATCATTTCATTTCTCCTATTTCATTCAAGGTATAAGCTAGGGTTTAATTTCATGCATTTGGGGATTTGGGTTTATTGGGATGGTGATTCAATTCATGATTCATGGCATGCTTTGATAATATTTATATGATTGTTTGCCCAATTGAATGTTTGGATGATTTGGTAGTTAGGCGTTTATGAATATGCATGATTGAGCTATTAATTGAGCTTATTGATTGGGTTTGCAATTTGGAGCTTAATTTCTTGATCTCTTGGGCATGTATGTGTGTATTATGGATTCTAGCATGTTAATTGTTGATTTGTGAGCTTTGATTGAACATATTTTAGTGTTGGGAAAGATTGGAATCGAATTGCCCCTTTGTCGCGTTTTGAAATCTGCCCAGAAAATCAGGGGTAAATGCCCATTTCACTCTTATGAGTAATTTTAAAACGGCCGTTTGGCCTAAGCTTATTTTCAAACTTATGACTACAAAACGGGCGTTTGGATTTTACTCTATGATTCCAAACGGCCATTTGGGATCCCAGAACTGTTACAGTAGCTTTTTGAACAGGCGTTTGGGTTTTGCACACGAATTGCAAACGCCCATTTGGAATGCAAAAATCTGTTACAGTAGCTTTTGAAACGCCCGTTTCGTTTTGTACTAATTTTCCAAATGGGTGTTTGGTTAAGGAATTTTTGTAACAAACGCTTCTCACATGGGCATTTGGAATTTCAACTGAAATCCCAAACGGTTGTTTACTGGGCCACTGTTCGTTTTTGAGATATTCGACTTTTCCGATTTGATTCCTTTGCTTCCTAAATGCTTTTGTATGCTCTTATCTTATACTAAATTGTAACTTTTATGCATTTAATTTGCCTTATGGTTAGTGTGTACGTGAGTTTGCATTTTGAGGCTTTTATGTGATTAATTTGGAAGCACATTTCATCTCATGCATACGTGTCATCATACCGCACGTCCTAATTGGTTCATGTGAAGTCTAAGTCGTTGTACATTCGTGTCTTTTGTACAGAGATTGATGATGAGGGAGCCGAGGCGGATCCTTAGCTTCTCTTTCTATTTTCTTTTATCAAGGTGAGGTTTTATTTCTATTATCCACCCGTATTACCTTGTGTGAATCTTTCTAGCCAAAATTTCAAGTTATATGTGTAAGTATCAAAATGGTTTCAAAAACGTTTTCCAAGTCAAGTTTCAAGCAAAACTTTCAAGTAATGTTTCAATTAATTCAAGCAAAGTTTTCAAATGTTTTCAAGAAAGATTTTGGGGAGATTATGCACATATTATTCGGCCCGGGGAAAGGTGTGAATAGAAACCGGTTCGGCAAGAGCCGACGTATAACTAACCCATTGCATCTAGTACCCTTTGTGAGTGTTCTCGCGCGACCGAGTAGCCTGGGAGGCGGATACTCATGAGCTGACGATGTATCCGTCGAAGGAGCGGGTAGGGGTCATGACCACCCGACTCGATAACTAGATTATGGGTGGTTGGGTCTTGCAAACCCTTCTACCAAATTGGAGGAAGAAGGATGGAAATCATGTTTATGTCAAGTCAAGTAAAGTCAAGCCAAGCCATGTAATGAACATGAATATGATTGTATGAACGCTAAATGATCTTTTGCACACACTCGGAGTTGGTTGGAGAATTGCCCTTTCACCGGGCCACGTTTATTGTACACGGTCAGAGTTAGATTGGAGAATTGTGCATGCTCACTCGCTGAGCCTAATAATCAAGCATTTATTGAAAGTATTTATAAATTGACTTAGTCGTAAAGTCCGAGCATTGATAGTCATTTTCATGCCCTTAATGAGAACTAACTTAAAATAAAACTTTGCTTGGAATTTATGACTTGTATGTGCATGTTTCTATATATATGTATACCTCCTGCTCACTCAGTCTTCTAGAGACTGACCCCCTTTTCCCCACTTTCCAGTTTCTTTTGCAGATTGGTCTAGCTAGGCGGGAGTCAAGTCTAGATTTACTTTAGTGTCGCACATATAACTTGAGTCACATTATTACTTGTTATTTAATTGTATCGTTTGTTTAAATAGGCCTGTGTGCCAACGCATGGTATGTTTAATTAATGTTGTTAGTCGTGCCGACTCTCGTATTTAATTTAGGCTCGTGGCCATTGCATGTAATTGTTTTAAATAGGGCTTGTAGCCCATTGTTATTTATGTTGAGCCTATGAACTCTTGCCATTATTATTTTCATTGCTTCGGCGAATTAATTGGTACAGGGTTAGTTTCTACCTAGCCAGGGAGTTATTTTTTTTATTGTCACCCGCTCGCTATGAGACCGGCTCATAGTTTGTAATGCCCGGCGCGCGATGCCACAACCCCCGCACCTAGACCCCAATCCGGTCATGAAATGGAAGTCCATGCCCGGATCGGGATCAAGGCGAACAGGGACACAATACACACTCGCTAGGCTAGGTAGGACTAACCCTTGTACCAATTAACTACATGCATCAAAATGAAACAAAATGAGGAAGCATAAACAATTTCATATCACCTTAAACAAATTGAGCGAAGGGCTCCAATAACATAATTCATATACACAATGGCCTTCACAGCCCCAAAATAATAATGTAAACCGCCACAGGCGTCCAAGAGTTATGTACAATAACAATAAATATGAGTGTGTGCAACACGAACACTAGGCACAAAGATAAGACTCTCAAGACTCGAATCCCCGCCTAGCACTCTCCAAAAGAAACCTACACAACACAATTGAAACAAATCCGAGTTCAGTCTATAGGAGACTGGTGGGTATAAAATGGGGCATAAGCATATAGTACGACAGAATTTAAATCACGTATATGCAAGTTATAATCCCAAAAGAGGTTTTATGAGAATTTTTCCAAGTGAGCAAGAAAATGAATCAACTAATGGGATTATAACAATCAATTTCAATTCATAAATATTCATTAGGTCATAAGTGAGCCCGGCGTAAGGCTTAAGTCTCATTCCTCCACCTCGTGTATTCATAAATCATAAATCATAAATATCCATTTGGGCAATCCTTGTACCGGCCTTCCCTCACTGTTTCCTCCTTCTCCGGGTGATGGACGGGTGGTCGGCCTGAACCATCCAATCATAGTCCAATGGGGGTACATGAATCCCCCAATGGCGCTCAGCTCCCATTCCCCATCAAACCTCCTGATGGGGTCCGATATCACCGCAATTTGTTGGGACTAGTATGCGAGGATCACCGTTGGTCCTATGCCTCCCTGATCACCAAGCACACTACGCCCTTGGGCCCCATAAATGTGCATTTCATTCAATTCACCAAAACATAGGTTAGGCGTTCATAAATAAAATGGGCTTGACGTTTGCAATCATTTACTCGATCAAAAGACTCGATATATATGTATATAACACTTTGGCTTAAAACTTTACACATTGGGAATATATATCGGGTTATCTTATCTAGTAGAAGAGAAACCCACCTTGAAGTTAAAACAAAAGGCCAAAAGCCTCACGAAGCGGCCTCGTCTCCGATCGGACCCAAATCTGTACAGGAAAGGTGACGTGAGACTCAATATTACCACATATGATGCTCGACAATGAAATGAATGTGACATAAGATGCATAAGAAGTAATATCATGTCACATAGGTGTTCATGTGCACAATCAATGCCCATAAAGGCTCACACTCAATCATTTCATTCATAAATTATGCGTTCGAATCCATTCGAGTCCATAACTTTCATAAATCAATCCAAATTAATGCATAATTCTCCAAAAATGATCATAACATATAATTCATCATGTATATAAGTCAGGTGAATCATAAGAAAGGCCACAATAAGCAATTAGGGTTCACAAACCAACAATCCAAGCATTCATGGTCAAGTAGGATCAAAGTCGGCATGCGAACTCATAACAAGCACAAATCACATCAAATGAATCCATAAATATCACAAAAGGAGTCCAATACATCATAAATAATCAATTAATCAAGCTTACAATTCAATCAAAGCACAAACGGGGTTCAAAGAAGTGAAAGGAATGCAAAGAGAAAGGTTTGAGCGAAGATTAGCAAAAGCTATCAGAAATTGGAAACGTACAAGCTGCGGTAAAATGAGAATAACTCGAGTTGTAGAAGTTGGAATTGAGTTTTCTTTAATGTATATGAAACTAGACAAACTGATATTTCTAAGAAGGTATGGCTCCAATCGTGTTTCAAAGTGAGGAGAAAATGGCGTAGGTCCGAAGTTAGATGAATGCAGATTTCTGAGGAAACGGCCACACCAAAAATAATTGATTAGATCTCACAAACTAGAAAATATATTGAGGTGATTCCAATTGGAGGTTAAACTAGACTTCAAAAGGTTTCTATGGTCAAAATTTCAGATCATTCAGAGTTCGGATGAAGGTAAACGAAGCAAAACAATCTCGAACAGAAAACAGGGGAGAATCCACGGCCGTGGGAAAATGGCCAAAATGAGGCAGTAGCTTCCAGCATGATCCACGGCCATGGGAAAAACAAGGCCAAAAATCCCTACCGTGGGTCCCCTGCAGATCCGAAAAACACCCCAAACAAGGTAAAATCGGCCAAGGCAAGATCAAGGCATGCATAAACACTCCAAATCCAATCCAAACACATTCAAGAAGCTATAAACTCATACATGAACATATCAAGGCATCCAAAGACATTCAAGAATGAGAAATCAAGTTCAGACATCAAGGATTCAAGCAAGAATGGCCAAATAAGTTCAAATGAAGCATATAGGCATACATGAGTGCATATTAGTTCACATTTTAACTTTCTTGGCACCAAGATTCACAAACATAGATCATACTTCAACATACCACTCATATACAATTAGGGGGAAGAAGGGTATCAAGGTTTCTAGGGCAAACACTAAAGATACCACTCACGAAGGTCAAGAGAAGCATAAGAAATCCCAAATTCACACAAACCCATCAAGAGCATTCATGGCATATCTTCCCACATTCAACTACCAAGTGAAATAAGTCCATATAACCAAGAATATACCTCAAGGAAACAACATGGAAACATAAAAATACAACAAGAATCATGGATATACAAGAATTCAAGATTTCCCCAAAACCCTCACTATTCACCCAATTTCCATTCACGCTTAAATCATAGAGAATGCTTGCAATAGATACATGGAAATTAGAACAATAATGAAAGGAATCTAAATATGTAATTACCTTCAAGAGTTATGCAAGAAAAAAATGAGGGTTCTTGAGCTTGGAGGTGCATCAATGGAGGTTGGAGGTGGAGCTTCTTTCTTCTTCTCTTTTCTCTTGAAATTGGAAATGAATTTGGTGTGGGAGAGGGGTGTGGGTCGGTGGGATAGCTGATGAAGGGGAGAGAAAGTGAGTTCAAGTGGGGCTAGGTAGGTGATATAGGGCATAGGTGTGTATAG
>JBBMKE010084158.1:0-17274 GCA_037834125.1 Lippia alba | reverse complement strand
TATATATATATATATATAATCGGATTCGGATCTTTAACGGAAAGGACTGTATAATTCCATACCCGATCCATTTAATTCGGATTTCGAATATTTATAATCGGATATGATACATCGAATCTTTTTATCGAACGAATATGCCAAAAATCGGATCGGATCCGGATTGGATTCGGATTAAAATCCGACCCATTGACAGCCCTAGTGTTCACCCCCAGTTGGATGAAATTGTACTACACACTTCATGAATGAATTGCAAAACAATATCCTGCAGTAAAAGTATAAGAATCTTAATGCGATAGTTTTCAATCTATTTTTCTATTTTTAGTTTTAATTTTTTAAATGATGAAATATTCGATGAATCAAATCGAATTACTTCTATGCAAATGATATATAACTCAAAATTGGACGAGAAAGTAGGAAGCGAGGTTGCTGGTCCAATAGAAACTAAAAATCATTTTTAACTGAAATAAACTAGAAATAACTACTTATGATGAATTAGATCATATGATTTATACACAAATTGGGTGATATGATCTCATTAATCATACAGATATATGAATTTTGTCCCCAATCAATGGCATTCTAGCTATAGCTCAAATGCAAAGGACTTTGTGTCACAAAAGTTGCAACAACCTAACTTTGCTGATAATTGTGCGGCATATTGGACAGCTCCTGATTTCCTCACTCACAATCCTGCATAATCACACAAAAAGAACGTTAACATATCCCACGTCGATTAATACTAAATTATATACTCTTTAATAGATATTTGACAACCTCAACTCATCAGCTAACATTACTCTTCTTTTTTTTTTTATCTTAATAACTTTAATATTTGTATGTTGTTTTCTTGGAAAATATTTCATGCATATACTCCTCTAGGAAGGGGTTTACGTACCTCCTGGCGCAAGCCTCGCATGTAATACAATGACCACAAGGGATAAAGAAACAGTTTTTCTGAAGGTCGTAACATATTACACATATCTTTCCGTCGTACAAATCCCCGGACGACGAAGAGGTGCTGCAACACCCTTTACCTGATTCTAAATCCTGATCTTCATTTGTCCCATACGAAATGAAAGAAACTTCTTCCCTCGAAAAAAGCAAGGCGGTATTCTCAGTTGCCCTTGTTCGATGTTCTCTTCCACTGTCGTCTCCGATATCAAATAGAAGTTTCAACACCAGCAAAATGATCATCAACGATAATACTGTAAATTTGGCAGTAAAAATGTGTGATCAATGTCAATCCTTTGTTGTGGAGGTTTAAAGCTGTTGGCTGCATCATATATATTTAAAGATTGAATTTGATTCAACCACTAAAGTATGTAATACTTTACTATTTTTTCGATTCATGATAGCTGCATATTTAAATTTCAAACAAAAAATCAAATTAAGTGAAAGATTAATTCTTCTAATGACCTAATAGAGAATTGTTTATTTATTTAATTAATGTTATCGTTTGAAGAATGTCACTAGCTACTCACTACCCTATAAAAGGATATTAAATCTAAAACAAACGTTTTGGTTTAGTGTCTAATTTCAATGCATGTATGTACTAGATTATTGTTTTTTCATTTTTCTTTCCTTTTTTGGTTCTATAGCCCATTTTCATGGGTCGAGTAGGGACGGACCATTTTTCTTTCGGAATGTACTATTTTTTACTAAATTATCTTTAGAGTTTGTTTAAATATAATTATTAATGAAGTCATATGGTTTTAAAAATCATTCTGAGAACATCATTGAATAAAAAACCTTATCTTAGAGGAATCTTGAGAATACCTTACCTATCTTTTGTACTATTAGTTCTCTATTATGCACGTTTCATAACATACACGTACAAACTATATGCCACTAATATTTATAATTAATTTAAATCTGTAAAGCAAAATGAATAAAACGAAATAGAGGAATGTACGCTGCTAATATCTACACAAATGAAAAACAACAATCATATATATTGGTCGAAAAATGAAAGAAACACCAGTAATTAATATGTTGTCCGGTCCTTGAGAAAATTCCAAACCAATTTTAATTTGGTTCCCACCGAATTAATCATAATAATAAATATATTATATTTATTATTTAATTGATTATTTTTTTTAAAAAAATTTCATCTACTCCACTTCCATTACATTAATTTATTCGAGAACCAATAATTCAATCTAGAATTACACCTTAGTCATGTTGCTTGTTGATTGTAAACTAATGCATCTTCAAACTTAAATAGTTTTGAATAATTGAACGTGCCTTGCGTGTAGGGGCCGTCTAAAATCTAAAGAGTAACACTATTAATAATTAGACATTTATTACTTGTGAGAATAATGAAGTATTATGTAATACCCTGGGCCGTGGGCCAAGCAAGGTGCACATTTGGAAGCAATTATTTAATTAAGTTAGTTACCAATGATTGCGGCATAGAAGAAAGAATCGCCTGGAGCTTCAACTGAAAACTGGGACGCTCCACCAATGCCATCATGGAAACAAAGACGATTAATTAGTAATAATACATACATACAAGCATCTTTTGATTCCAAAGTCAAGAAATGAATTAAGTGCGGTACATGTCCGATTACCTAAGTTTCCATTTCTTATTTCACTAGCCAACAGGTTTTCGTAAGAGTAGTTTTCTCCTGTGTAATTCGAATTTTATTTAGGTGTATGTATTTGAAAAAAAAAATTCCCTTATTTCACTTTTATAAAAATATACTTATGCACCTAATGATTGTATGAGTCTTATACATTAATCCATTATCAAAATTATAAAATCATCATTAAAGTTTATAAATATATCAGTAACTCTGCAAATCTGATACATGTGCAAATACAAAATTATTAATATTTAAATATGTTAAAATAATATTTTTATTAATATATATTCTATAATTATTTTTTATATAATAAAGATAAATGAACAAAATGAGATATTCTCATATTAATAACTAAAATTAAAAATTAAAAATATAAGTAGAAAGAGATAAAAATTATATAAAAAAGAAGTGATTAGAGAGAAAACAGAAGTTAGGAAAACGTGGTAATTATGAAATAAATAAATACATACATACATACATACATACATACAAAAGAAAAGAAAAAGAAAATTAGAGACCAAGAATCCATGACACCACACAGTCGATTATGACGCTTAATAATATAGTATAGATATAAAATGATCAGTTTAAAGTATAAATTTAATAACAAATTATAAATATTTTTGAAATGATATAACAAAACCCTAAAGGATTTCAGAAAACACGAAGGGTTCTTACGGTTAAGGACTAACTTTAGATGAAATGCATTAAATTAGGCTTAAATATATGATAATAAGATATAATTTACTTTATATATATATATATATTATCTCTGTGTTAGACGTTTGAGACTTTGAGAATGAGATAGAAAAATCCATGATATGGACAAAAAATTGAAATATCTTTTCTTCTAATCTCGACTGTTTGCCCATTATGCGCGTGTGGAAGAATGAAACTAAATATAAAAATGTCGTTGAAACAGTAAGCGCAATGCCTTAATTCTCACTCTCTAATTAATTCTCACTCAAGGTACAGTTGCGCAGGCAATTAGAGAGTGAGATTGTCTGATAAGCAAGACTTAATTAGGGATTATGATTTCTCACCTTTTGAAAAGTGATCGTGACCGCATGCTGATTCATCCGGCGGTTGTCTGCCATCCAAGTAAACATTAGTTTGATATGAAGCTTTTCTGATCACTAAAATTTTCCCAGGGAAGGATGAACGTCCTCCTTGATCAACAAATTTCTGCAGATAAACTATATGAACAAGGAGAAAGAAGGAACATATATCAGTAGCTATATATACTTGATCTTATATATAATATGCAGTTAAAAGTTTATTTCTGGTAAGTATATATTATATTTTGAACCAGAAATGAGTTTGAGTCTTGGGTTTAATTACCTTATAATGATGGCTTTCTTAATCTCACTTGAGATTGAGAATCTGCGTGATTCCTCGTAGTCGTCGCAAATTTGCCAATCTGGAATCAACTGAGGTGTCACCTGTTCGCTGAAAGAGAAGAGATAATACTCGGAGCCAAAAAAGGCTAATACAATGCTTTTGGAATGGGGGACTGTTTCTGGGAGTTTATATATAAATGACTCGTGAAATCCGACCGCAAATAAGGAAACATAGTGGTCCTCTTCTGCCAATGTTTATACTTGGCGTGAGCACACAAGTAACGTAAAATTTAGTCAATAAAACTATAGAAGTGAAAAAAAATTTCAAGGATAGTCGGTGGAATTTCTACAGGAAAAAAGTCAACGATTCTCATAGCTTCAACTTTTAAAACATTATGGATAGGAGTATAGGAATACAAGAATAAATTAATTTTATTTGTTTTTATATAAGAGGTGTTTGATAAATTAATATTGAATATCCAACACTACATAGTTTAATAATGAAAATTTTGTATTTGATTACTCTGCATTTAGGTATATATAATTACAATGTTATTAATTTAAATTGAGAAATTATATTTTAATCCATAACTTTTGAGTACTGTTTGTGGTCTTGATATCCATTATGGTTCTGTTATGTCATTCAAAAATACACTCAATTTTTTTAATTGATTTGTGAGTACTTCAAGAATTGTATTGTTAAATTCATAATTTATGGGGAACGTTTTGTTTATAATTTTAAATATTAGGGATGATCTTAATTTTGGTCATAATTTAATATAACACTTATAGAAACTATTAGGAATATAAATGTCTTTTTATAAATTTCGTTAGAAACTTCAGTTCAAATTAAATATACTGTAAAAATTAAAATATAATTTCTCGATTTGGATAGATGATGAATAATATTATAATTACCTTTAAATGTAATTTCCTTATAACAAAATAAAATTTATAGAAGTATGGCGTGCATCATATCAAAAGAAAATGTCCCACTACATTTAAATTAAATTAATATGTATATAGAAAAAGTTAAAGAAAAGGGATTGAGAAAATAGAAATAAAAATAATCAAAGTCATACCAATAGGATTAATCCAAACGTTAATAAATTCAATTTTTAAGACAAAAGATCTTTGTTTGAATTCAAGTAGAGACGTTTGTTTTAAAAAAAATAATCAAAGTAATCGTCAGAAGTAAAAGATAAACTAAAACAATTTTTGGGGGAAGACAAACATTATCCCCAACCCAACCATGCTGCCCGCTCTCCTTTGTGTGAAAAGTGATAATTATTATCTTATCCATACAGACGTGGGCAACACCCATCTAATACGTGGATCTCTGGGAGTCAGACACGTGTAACGCCATCGACCCGAGCGAGTGCTCGGGTTAAACCTCGAGCATCCTTCTCCCCACCCGGCGAAATTACCGCGTACGGCACTCGAGGTCATCGACTAGGACCCCTCGGTCATCGCCCGACTTCATCGACCTCTTGCCACGCGTCAGCATTTCCACACCCGCTAATGGCCGACCGGGCATTTAATGCTTAGCCTTAATGGAGCACCTGTCAATACGCGGCGGTAACACGTGGTCGACGCAATGATGGGTTTTACCTAGTATAAATACCCCCCGCATTTATTACACAAGTAAGTTTTCACCTACCGCATTTACTGCTCTACACTACTCGATCAATACCACTCGATACTGACTTGAGTGTCGGAGTGTCAGCCTGGGTAAAACTCCCACGTCCCCCAAGTTGGCCTTTAGTTCACTCTTTCTGTTTATTCGACAAGATTGACCGAGAAGACCGACGACTTCCCTTCGTATACAAATTCAAGTGGTCAAAAGCGTCCGACCCTCGACTCCTAGTCCATCAGGAAAAGGCCTCGATCATTTTGGCTCCGTCTGTGGGAACCGCCATACAAAAAGTCAGTAACTATGTCTTCTCGAAACGCCGTTAACAATGTTCAAGTTATAGATGAGGAAAATCGCGAAATCATCCCCCAACTTCCAACTCAAACTATAATGCAACCAGCCGCCAGCATTCCCTTGGTTTATTCGACACCCGAGCTCGAGCTGTACTTAAAGGCATGCCGAGAAAAAGCTGTGGCGGCTGTGGCGGAAGGTCGCGAACCTCGGATGCCAGCTTGTCTGGCACCCCGACCGATGGCTGCAGCCCAGCCGGTAGCCAATGCCCCTGCTTATGGGCCACCAGTCAACTATCAAATTCTGGTGGCATACTTCACAAATGGGGGGCTGGCTGATAGCTCCGGTTGAGCCTGCCAGACACCACCCCAATCCGCACTTACCTAGACGACCTGTGCGAGAGAGGCTCGAGGAGTAAGAGCAAGAAGCTAACTCGAGAGCTCCTAACCGACGTAAAAGACGAGCCAAACAATACCATCTTCAAGTCTCTCGACAACGCCATTCTCAATAGACCGGTTCTCGACAATCTTACACCATCCAGAATTCTCGAGAAGAATACGTCGAAAGGAATGAACATGCCCCCAGCGTAATTCTAATGGAGTCTTCAATTGATTAGGTCCCAACGGGAGGAGGAACGAGATCCGACGGTCTAACCGGGGAAGAATTGTCCGCTCAGATGATTTACGCAACCAATTGCCACCCCGGGTTCCTAGGGAAGGAAACCAACGCGAAGGCCAAGGTTCTCGTGGTCAGTCTCCGAGTCGACACTCGGATCGACGTGAACACGACAACCAACCTCGCAACCAGGTCGGACGACCGGATCTTCCCAGAGATCGAGTACAGAGGTACCGGAGTATTCGAGAATCCAACTCTCCTTTCTGCGACGCGGTCATCAAAGCCACCACTGAGGATAAAATCTCGACCGGCCTCCCAATATATAACAGCTCCACTGACCCAGAGAAACATGTCTCGAGATTGGAAATGTAATTGAGCATGTTTCCATATAACACCGATATCTGGGCCAAAATCTCCGTAACCACTCTAGAAGGGTCGGCTCAAGATTGGTTCAATCGACTTCCCTCTCGAAGTATCCAGTCATACTAGAATTTGATCGAGAAGTTTGTCGCTCACTTTTCATCAATGAAAGGAGACAAGCTACCTTCAACATATCTCTACACAATCAAACAAGGCCCCAATGAGTCATTGAGAGATTTCTTTACTCGATTCTCCCAAGCCGTGATCAAAATGGATGAACCGAGTATCGACCTTTTAATACCGATCGTCCACCAGGCCGTAATAAATAATGGTTGTGCCCGATACATATTCCTGCAGAAACCCAGGAACCTCGCTGACATCCAAGCAGCTGTTTGCAATTGGATGCAACTCGAAGAGCGTGAGAATTTGAGGTTCAATGCGACACAGGCCAGGAAGAATGATCCAACCCGATATCCTAAACTCGATAATCGACAGAAAAATGATGCGCCCGGACCGTGTCAGCCTCAGAAACATTTCACGCAGCTTACTCGGCCCATCGAGGAAATTTACAATGTAATTAACCCCAAGCTCCTCAGAAAGCCGAAACCTATAAAGAATACGGCCAAGAATCAAGAGAACAACAAGTTTTACAACTTCCACCTACAGCGAGGACATAGTACGGCCGACTACAATGCTCTCCAGGAGGAAATTGAAAGGCTTATCAAGGGGGGACACTTGCAAGAATTCATCAAGAAGATTGATGATCATGCTCAGAATCGAGATCAACGGGCCAACTTATCACCACAACGAGCTCGACAAGCCAAGCCACCCACCGAGCGAGAGTAAAACAACCCATCTTACCTCGGAAGGATCGATATGATTGCCGGCGGACCCTCCATTGGCGATTCCAAGACTGCTCGAAAGAGGTCTCGAAGAGAGGCAGCTCGAGGACACTTTGGCCCTCGAGAAGTCTTCAATGTGCAGACTGACGAGCCTTGGCGCGACAAGGAAGTTATTTTTTGTTCTAATGATGTAATAGATACCCAGCACAACTCGAGCGACGCACCTAGTTGTCCCATGGTCGTCACTCTCGATGTTGCGAACTTTGCTGTATCCAAAACTCTTATCGATAATGGAAGCTCTAGCAATATCATTTTGTATTCGACTCTTGTCCGAATGAATTTACATGATAGACTATTGCTTGACCCCATTAGGACCCGTTTGACAGGGTTCGGAGGAGCCGAAGTTTAAACCAAAGGGCAAATTCGATTGATCACTTCAATGGGACCTTTGCCAAGAAGAGCCACCCGAGAAATCGAATATTTGGTAGTCGAGATGCCATCAGCATACAACATCATCTTATGAGCGTCCGGGACTTATTGAATTTCGAGCCGTTATCTCGACGTTCCACCAAATGGTTAAGCTCCCAACTCCCTTCGAGATAGGTGAGCTGAGATGTGACGTCCCGGTATAGTGGACGTGTTATACCATATCGATGGAAAAAACCGCAAACCCAGAGGACGACATCGCTAATTTCCCTGTCTCTGAACTGTTACCCGAAGAATATCTTAAGGATCTGCCAAGTGTCACCTCAGGATCTTCCGATCGTGCTAACCCTCGAAATAAGAAGAAACAAAAGGAGGAGTCCAGACTCGAATCCTCAGAAGAACTTGAAGTGGTCGAATTATCTCCCGATCATCCGGACAAGAACACTTACATCGGGAAAGGGCATCGGGGACACGAAGAGTGCATGCTCATACAACTCCTCTGAAATAATCTCGATGTCTTCGCCTCAAGTGCCTCTGAATTGGTGGGAGTCCAGAAAGTCATTGAACACCACCTCAATGCCGATCCATCCTCCAAACTTGTGAAATAAAAACTACGCAGGCAGAGCAACGCTCGCAACGCGATCATCGAAGGCGAAGTCAACAAACTATTGGTTGCTCGGTATATCACTCCGGAGCAATACACCGAATGGCTCTGCAATGTTGTGCTAGTGCCCAAACCCGGAGAAAAATGGCGCATGTGGAATTAATTTACCGAGCTCAACAAGGCTTGCTCGATGGATCCATACCCTTTATCCAGAGTTGATTAGCTGGTCGACTCCACCGCCGGTTGCGAATGCTTAAGCATGATGGATGCCTTTTAAGGCTATTACCAGATACGCATGGCTCGAGAAGATGAGTCAAAGACAACATTCATAGTTTTTAATGGCATCAACTGTTTCAAAGTAATGCCATTCGGGTTAAAGAACGTCGGTGCTACTTACCAGTGCATGATGAACAAGGTATTCGAATTAGAAATCGGAGGTTCTATGAAAGTCTACGTCGATGATATGATTGTCAAAAGCGAGAAGGCCGAGGACTATCTCGACTACCTCAAACGAGCCTTTGATCTGTTGAGGAAGTTTAATCTCAAATTGAATCCAGCCAAGTGCACGTTTGGAGTCGATGGAGGAAAGTTTCTCGGATACGTGGTCAGTAGCAGAGGAACGAAGCCAACCTAGCGAAAATTAAAGCAATACAATAGCTCCAGAAACCACAGTCAATCAAGGATGTACAACGATTGATTGGCCGAATAATATCCCTCAATTGATTTATCTCCCGATCAACGGAGAAGAACCACCCTTTCTTAAAAATTTTGAGAAATGTTAAGTCTTTCGATTAGACACCTGACTGTGATCGAGCTTTTGAGGATCTTAAACAGTATCTCTCGACTCCACCTCTCCTGATTAAACCCATTGACTCGGAGACATTGTATCTTTACCTCGCTATCACACACAAAACAATTAGCTCCGTTCTGGTAACTATCCTAGACAGAAAACATTTGCCAGTATACTATTTGAGCAAGACCTTACACAGACCGGAAACACAGTACTTAAACATCGAAAAATGCGCTCTAGCGGTGACCCATTCATCCCGAAAGTTAAAGCCATACTTTCAAGCACATCCGATCACAGTACTGACAGACCAGCATCTTAAGCATATCAAGGAAAAACCTGACGCTTTTGGCCGACTCACGCGATGGTCAATCGAACTTGGACAGTTTGAGATAACATACCGACCACGAGTACCGTATCAGGCTCAAATCCTGGCTAATTTCTTAGCAGAAAAAGACAACACAGCTGCGCTCGAACTCAAAAACACCCTCTGGGTCATGTCGGTCGATGGCTCTTCGACCTCTTCAAGGAGACGTGCTCGAATATGCCATCGCCCTCAATTTTCCCGTAACAAACAATGAAGCAGAATACGAGGCCATCTTGGCAGGGTTGAAAATTGCGATAACACAAGGTATCACTCGACTAAGAGCTTTGGCCGACTCCCAACTCGTCGTCGGACAGATCACCGGAGAATATGAAGCTCGAGAAAAAACGATGGTAAAATATCTTGGGTTGGTACGGACACTTCTAACCGATTTCGAGAAATTCCAGCTGATGCATATACCGAGAGAAGAGAACTCCCGAGCGGATGCCTTATCAAAATTTGCCAGCAGCCAACAACGATCCAAGGTAAAAACTATCATATTCCTCACCTTGGAGCAGAGAGTGATCGACCAGATCCCAACACAAGTTCATGCGATCGACATCGCTGAGCCATGTTGGCTCGATAACCTGGTCATTTCCTTCGTGATGGGTTGTTACCCGATAACCCAACCGAAGCGAGAAAAGTCAGATATCGGGCTCTGAACTATTTTCTCGATAATGAAGGCCGATTGTACAAGAAGTCTTTTATAGGCCCAACTAAAAAGTGTCTCCGACCTTCCCAAGTGCAAGAGGTACTCGGAGAAATCCATGCCGGATCTTGCAGGAATCATTCGGGTTACAAATCCCTCGCACTGAAGATTTCTCGAGCGGGATTCTACTGGCCAACCCTTCGAAAATATTCTAATGAATTCGTCAAAAGATGTGTTAGATGTCAGAAAATTGCCATTTTATCTCATCAACATCCGGCCGAAATGATTATAGTCGACTCAGCATGGCCTTTCGATCAGTGGGGAATCTACATAATCGGACCATTTTCTCTTGCTTCTCGACAAAGGCAGTTTGTCATCATTGTTATTGACCATTTCTCCAAGTGGGTCGAAGCCCTGGCTGTTCTAAAGATTACTTACCATGTCATTCGAGACTTTATCTGGAAAAATATCATCACTCGATTCGGCATTTCTCGAGTCATCATATGTGATAAGGGCCCCAGTTCCGAAGCCATCAACTCAAGGCGTATCTGACTGATTTTCGTAATTTCTGTATAATCCAACGCTTTACATCAGTCAGACACCCGCAAGCTAACGGGCAGGTAGAAGTCACGAACATGACTCTCATTCAAAATCTAAAGGCTAAACTCGACGCAAAGAGGGAATTCTGGGTCGACGAATTGGATGGTGTACTATGGGCTTACAGGACAACTCCTCGAACATCCACTCGGAAAATGGTTCAGAAGCTATGATCCCCGCTGAGATTTTACACCACTCCCCTAAAATCGAACAACAAGCACTCGAGCAAAATTCCGTACAACGTGCGCACGATCTCGACACAATCGAAGAGCTTCGAGAACAAGCTTATCAGAGGATGCAGACCTATCACGCAATGACTTTAAGGGCTTACAACAAACATCTCCTACCTCGACACTTCCAAGTTGGAGATCTCGTTTTAAAAAGAGCCGATGTCACCAGACACGTCGGAAAGCTCGAAGACAATTGGGAAGGGCCATTCCGAGTCACATCCATTGGAAAAAATCGATCTTATCACCTCGAGGATCTACAAGGAAAGCCACTCCCTCGATCTTGGAACGCTCACAACCTCAAGAAGTTTTATTTGTAACTTTACACTCGACAATTGTACTTCAAACCTTTTGTTTAATAGAATACATGTTTTGATTCGATCTTGTCCTTCTTCTTAATTCCATTTTATTGTGCTTTAACGTTACATCGAAAGATTTGAGCATCCCTCACACATCTTATTGATACAACGCTCTCGATAATACAACTCGGATAAAAGAAATAAACTCAATATTTCATTAACAAAAGAACTGAATTACAACTTGATTACTTGATGTATTAAAAACATTTAACAACTGAAACAACATCGATGAAACATTCTCGAGTTCATACTTGGATTTCCCACAATGGGAGTAGATCATACTCGAGCCCCTACCTATTTACAAACGGGCTTCGAGTCAACAACTACTGGCACCCACCCTAACAGTCGAGACGCTTGATTACAAAGAGATTCACCCTAACAGTCGAATCCCATAAATTGGTGGTTCACGTTCAGCAAAAAGTCATCAAGCACGAAGATAAGGCGAGTCCATTCTCTTCGTCTCTCAGGTTGGTCCCCTCCTCGATTGGCACCTGGGCTTCCGGTCCAAAATAATTGGAGCAGATGTCGGCTGGCTCAAAAGATTGGGAGATGTCGATCTCTCGAGGCATTGAAGCATGGTCTTCGGGTTCACCCTTGTACATAGACTGGGCAAGAACTATGGCAAACCCAAATTCCTCGTTCTCCCACATTGGCTCTGGCTCGGGGGCAGGCAAGCTTAGGTCGACAGGTCGAGGATCGTCTTGGAAGATGTCCACCTTTTCTTCATCAAAGTTGTCGGGCACATAACCGACGGCTTGTGTCTGGGCGAGGTAAAAGTTGAACCCCTCTTCGACGTCCTTAAAGCTCAGTATCCCGCAAACCTTGGTGAAGGCCCTCGACTTCATGAATCGGTAGGCGCCCCTCTTCTCGATTTCAGAGATGGACAAACTTAGTCCCTCTCTGCACTTGGTAATGGCTCAAAGGGCACCCTTCCTCTCTCCTTCGATCTGCCCCTGCCTCCTAGCGCCATACCTCTCCTCCTCGGACAAGGAAGACTTGGTCTTCTCCTTTTTAGCTCCTCCTTGAGCTCTGAAATTCTGGTTATAGCATCGAGGAGCTCCTTATCCAACTTCTCCTTATCTGCCTCCGCCGCATTCAGCTGTTTGTTCTTCTCGGCCAGCTCCCCCTTCATCCCCTCGACCAGCGTCTCGATCTGGATTGTGAGTTGTCGGTGCACCTAGCTCCGCCGCGCGAGGTGGAACATATCCTGCCCCATCTGCAAACGAGGAAAAATATAAGTCGATAAAGCAAGAGATCAAGTGTATCATCGAGGAGGAACTCCGACCAACAACTTACTGCTATAACCTTCAGGGCGGCATACGCCTCGATCTCGTCATCGGAGTAAACCTGTGACACCCCATTTTCTCGCACGTACATGTACGCGCCACGTGTGAGTTTTATTATTGTTTTGTATTTATTTTCATACTTAATTGATGCATCTCATCCCTTACTGTCATTCTTACTTGAATAATTTGATCGATTTGAACTATGTGATTATTTGAATTATATGTTAATCGCGTAATTGGCATTTTCCGTATTTGAATTCCCGAGCATGTCTAATATGAATTATATGCTTCTTGGACTTGTTTAAATGTTTTAAACTTGTTTTGGGTCTTAGTGTAATTAGTTTTGGACTCAATTGTTACTTTTTGAATGTTTTGGGGTCATTCGGTAATTATGACCTTTTGAGTCCTTAGATCGTTTCTTGAGCTAGGGAACTCGAAATCGAGTTCCGACACATTCGTTGAGTTCCATTTGATAAATGGGATTCAATGAGATTAACCTTCTATTTTTCTAACCTCGTTTCGACCCCTAAATCGAGCCACGTACACAAATACGTACCTAAACCTAGTGTGGGACCCTTGGACCTTTTTGATGACTTTTTCTCCCTCTCTTTGGAACAAAAAATAAGCATCTCTCTCTCTCTCTCCCATTTCCCATGTCCCATATCTGAAAATGAAGAGGAAAGAAGCCCCAAGCCTCAAGCCTCCATTGTTGCTCCTTCACCCCAAGTTCAAGACCTTGTTTTCTTATTCTTATAGCCAGATTGGTCTTAATTATAGGCAAGGGAATATTTGAAATATTTTACATAAATCGATGCTAAATACTAAATAGTATTGATAGTGCAGGGATCACGTGGGCATCCTCGATGTTAGTCATGATTTTGGGACTTTGCGAGAATTTCTGTTTTGTAGTTGCACTTGCATGGTGTCAACAACTAAGTAGTAGTTGCAGCAGGATGGCTATAGTTTTCATCGCCCGATTATTTAATCTGGTGATCATTTTAATATCATTATCTTAGAATGATTGTTGATTTTGATAAAGAAAAAGGGGAAAGGAGGAACTAGCTATAGCTAGATTCCTGATTCCTTGAGCACTTTTTTGAACGTTTTAATAAATCTGCAAATTGATTGTATGAGAGCATTCGAAACTACCTTGAATTATGAGACATAATTAAATAATTACAACAAAGAAAAAAAATAAAAGTCTTTCTTCTAATCTCGATTATCTATTAATAGATTTGAAACGTAAATAAAATACACTATAAAAAAAATTGATTTATTGTGAGAAAAATATTAGTTGGGAAAATTTTTTTTATCACAATTACATTTTGTGAGAAAAAAAATTCGTCACAGCTTCCTCACAATATCCCCTCGCATTAGGTTATTGTGACAAAATATTCATTTCATCACAAATGTTAATCTCACAATAGTGAAATATTTGTGACAAATTTTCCTCACATTATCTTAAAATTTTGTCACAATAAAGCTTATTTCCTCACAAAAGAGTCATTGAATAGCTTAAAAAATGGTATTTATTGACAAATAATTTCCTCACAATTAGTTATTATGACAAAACATTTATCACATATTTATTTTAGATACAATAATTAATTAATTGAAATTTTATTGTGAGGAATTATTTTCTCACAAATAAGATATAATTAGAAGAATAATTTATATATTTAGTAATATTTTATAAATAATGCAAGAGAATCTACATTTCATCCACAGAGAAATCAATCTCGTAACTCAATAATTAAATATTTAAAACTAATAATCCATGTAAATAAAACAAATCTAAATAATCCCATCATCAATGAAATATTTGAAACTACTAACAATCCATATAAATAAAACAAATCTAAATACTCACATCATCAGAAACAAGTAATTTATATAAATAATGTGTTGCCAAGGATGACCGAACAATGTGGGTAAATCCCAAACAAAACTTAAGGCAACATAAATTCTGCATATGTACATATTCTACTAAAAAGACAACAATCAATTAATCCCAAAATATAGACACTACACATATTTTATCAAAACGGCTACAAACAATGAATTCAAAAACATAGTACACTTAACTTTAATTAGCAGTGTCGTCGTCTTCCTCAGTCATATCTAAAAATGTGTACATAGAATGATTAGATTAAATACGAGTAATGTAAAAAGCAGAAGATATTCAAATTTCATTACTTTTACGGCCACCCTAATGAAGTTTTGTGTTTAATATCTGAAACAACAACCGTAAAACCTAATAATAATTTCAAAAGGGCAATCCAAGATTGGAGCATCATAGGCAAAAAGGTCCCAACACTTTCAGGGGTGAATCGTTCAATTAACACAAACCAATTATGTACTTCTATACGAAACTGATTCAGATGTCTAAGATATTTAAACACTCGAAGAAGCCCAAAAAATTATCTTAAACAACCTAAAGGCCACCACTTATATAAGAGATGAAACACAAATTTGAAATAGGAGATCTCAAACCTAGTTTTAGCCCCTAACTAGACAGTCAAATAAAAGGAGGAATCTCCTTTTATGCAACATACGTGAATAAATGTTCGTGTAGCTATTGCTATGATCCCCGAAATGAGGAGAGCAAGAAATAGAAATTAAATAGAGATGTTTCTTCAATTGTAGATAGGAGTAACTGTAGTTGGCTGGCTGCTGACACAATGAGCAAATTGCAGTTTATACTATCAATATGGACCATTAGCTAATCGACAACTTTTTTTAATTTTTAAAACGAAATTTTTATTAGAAAATCCTATATTTGTCGATAGATAAATTGAAAAATATATACTATAGCACTTATATGTTTATAAAATTACTAAACTTTTGGTATTCTTTTTTTCTTTTACTTTGAAAAGTAAAGTACTGGTATGCATTTCCCCAAATTCTATCACATGACACACTAATTCCAACTTTCCATCTAACGTTGAAACTATTAAATCTCCCTCGTAAGTGTTAATTTCCTCTGAATATAAGCATAAAATTTAAAGCCAAGAGGGTTTATCAACACACCTAACTTATAAGTTCTGCTCTACTAAATAAATGTTAATATGTTAACTGTACTGCAAAGAGTCTCACTAATCATATATATTAGGTGATAAAGAAGGAAACAAATCTAACAAACAAGATTTTGGAACTACATGGTCACTTTTTAGAACAAAAAATGATGTGAAAACATAAATTTTACACCGGAATTAGTGGGAAATCAATGGATACAATGTTATCCGATCCATAACCTCTCGTTAAAATTCAAAGCACATACCCTTCTTTTGGCTAAACTAAGGTAAAAATTTCTGAGTTATGTATCTAGTTAGAAACGCAAGACAACTTTGAGATTGTCTCGTCGCACCTATCTATTTATGTGTGGCCTAATTGGTCGATCAAAGTGAGCACGCCTCAGAATATTGTCTCGGCTCAAAATGTTAATTACACGACTTAAACCTAACTCAACTCAGAAAAATTAATTCATGAACTAAAAATATATCTAAATAATTACAAGGCCGGCAATATTAGAGCATATTTTAGAAGATAGGAGACTAGGTAGTAGGTACTACCTCCCCTTTATGTATATGCCCAAGAAAAAAGGTGGGGCGCCTATAAATTTCACCTTTCTAGCAAGACCTAAATTAATGCTGCATTCTTTATGATCGATTCATTGCATGCATCGTCTCTGTAAAGCTTTGAATTAACCCCAAAGTTTTTAGTGATATTATGATATAAATAAGGAAAAAACACATCACGTCATAGTAATTATAGAACTTAGATATTGGTTGGTATTTTAGGCAAGTGCGATGCATATGTTTTGCACAAACGTATATATGCTGGATAAATTCTAATCCGAACTTGTCTCGATCAAATCAATATAATGAGATGCTGAATATTTTATATTTGTCGTGTTGTTGGTGAAAAATTTAAAAACAATAATCAATTAAATAACAAATATAATACATGTATCAATTAATTGATTGAAACTCCACTGAATCGAATTTAAACAAAAAAAATTCCTTTATACCAAAACTTTATATGTGAGAGATCAGCTAAAGGGGTGAAAATAATTTGTTGATTGGACCTAGAAATTAGTGGAATCCAATGTGCATCATAAGATGTAGCGTCGTACGGTTAATCTCAAGATCTATGTGTAGACGAATTAATTTAGTCAAATTAAAATGAGACACGTGTAAAATCAAATATTAATTATCAAATTTAATTCATTCTATTTTTATATTTTTGGATTAAATATTAAATTAAAGTCCATAAAATATTTAAATAGATTGATTTAATTGATAATTTT
>JBBMKE010084056.1:0-17282 GCA_037834125.1 Lippia alba | reverse complement strand
TGATGATGACGAAGATGACGAAGATTATCTTTTGTATAGTGAAGATGATGACAGATTACAAGAAGAAAATGATGTATACTTTTGATGCAGCTGGAGGTGTTCGTTTCCATGCCCATATCTTGATGGTTTGCTTCTTTCAACTTATGTAATTGTATTATCAATCATTTTTTCGGCTATGCGTAAATGTGATGTTTTGGAGTATTGAGAATTTTCTACTGGCAAAGGCTTTTCATCATCAAATGCATGAATGCTTATTGAGTTTTGAATTGTATTCTCTTGAATATCTTTTTTGTTTAATCCATGGAGGTCGCGTATGACATGCATTAGTATGAGATTTTAGTTTATCTCATGTTTAAACTTAGCTTCAAATAAGTACTTTTGTCCGAGTATCATATGTATGAAGTCCATGATGTTTTTTGCTTTGTCAAATTTTCGTTCCTAGCAAATTATCATGAGTAATTCTAACCCTAATATGGTTCGGCCGAACTAGTTTAATGAGAGGCCAACTATTTCACTTGTTGTGTGATTGGTCTAAACTTCGGAGAAAGTGAACAATTAAATAGCAAGTGTAATATACATTCTCATATGATTGGTTAGGTTCGTTGGAGTCATGTCTAGGCTAGAATTTTCCCATTATCGTGATAGTCTAAAGAGTGAAAAATATTTGAATTTTCAATAATAATTAATCTTATAACCATAAATGAATTGGAGTTGATGAGAATATATTTTGTTGAATTCTTCTTATCTCCAAATTTAGTTCTTTCCTTCTATCGACATCAACAGTTCTTGCACTGCTAGAATTTAAGTTAAATATGTGTTTTCTTCCAGACTTCTCTTTTATGCTCTGTTGCTAAAAAATGAGCTCTTTTTTAGATTTGTATTGCTGTTAGAGTTTATTACGGACAATCAATCAATCAGGGAGTTGTATTGGTCTTCATATCAGTAGGACAAGGGTTCAAAATTAACAATAGTGATGAGGATGAATCCGGGTAAATGACCAGAATACAGCTAATTATATGTCCTGTGTCGTCATTATGAATTTAGCAAATGTCGCGAGTTCTAGATAGAGCAAGTGTAAAATATCAACAACATAATCTAACGTAGGCATGCAAACTAACCGAGCTCGGAGTTGTGGGCTCTAAGTTTGATATGGGTGCTGGCCACATTCATATGGGCATTGGGTCAATTATGTTATGGCCATCTTCATGGATTTATGGCCCAATATAAAGTAATCTTCCAAATAATGAAGGTCTTAAGCCCATCAAAAAGCCCAAGCCATGTTCAACGGGACAAGACGTGGCAACCTAGAACAAGCTAGGACTTTCCACTATAAGTAGGCTATTGTTCATTTTGGGTAGGCTAATTTGTTAAATGTTTTTCTGATTTACTTTCTTTCTTTATGATTCACTCTAATATGTGATTTGAGCGTTAGAGAGTTAGCGGGGCGGAAAAAACTCTGAGTTATTCTTCAAACCAAATGTTTGTTGTATTTCGGTATCTTAAAGTGTGACCTGAATATTGTATCAAAACCAAATGGGACTTGAGAATCGAGATCAAGCTTAACTTCCATAATATTAGTTTGCACACCGATTGGTTTCCAACTAGTTTTTGTAATAAACTGGATCGTATCAATCGTAACTCCCTGTAGAGAACAGACCCGGAGAAGAAAAAAACCCATTTAGTGGGAAGGAATAAGATTATTCAGAAGAAAAGTGAAGGTGGTCTTGGCTTGAAAGAGGCGCGTAAGAGTAATATTAGCATGCTCGCGAAGTTGGGATGAAGCGTTCTGAAAAATAAGGAAAAAGTGTGGTGTGAAATGTTTAAGGCGAAGTACCTGGAAAAGGAAGACATTTTGGATTGTACGATGAAACGTACGTGCTCCCCACTCTGGAGAGGGGTCGCAAGAAGCCTAAAAAGCGTATCACGCAAGGTGCGATGGAGAGTTGGCAACGGCAAAGACACCTCCCTTTGGGATGATGATTGGACCGGGGTTGGTAGTCTACGAGACTTGTTGAATGGCAAGATCCATCCAGCCGACGAGGAGGCGAATGTGGCGCTTATTCTGGAAAATGGGCAATGGAATCTTGGAAAGCTTCAAACCCCATTACCGCAGCCCCTAACTAAGCTGGTACTGGATATACCAAGACCGACAAATATGGAGGTGAAAGATACAATTGTTTGGGCCGGACAATCCGCGGGACAGTTCAGTTGCAAGTCGGTGTATGACGCTTTGAACAATGGCACTACGAGACCAGACAAGTCATGGAAGTCGATCTGGAGTAGCCCTTTACCAAGCAAAATAAAGTGCTTCATGTGGCTTATTAATCATAGAAGTCTGATGTGCAACGCACTTCGATATGATCGCCACACGACAAACGACGGTAGCTATAGTCGCTGCAAATCGACAAAAGAGGATGCAATTCATATTTTCCGGAATTGTAATGTTGCAAACCACTTCTGGAAACAGGTTGTGGATAGTAGGGATTAGCGCATATTCCAATCGGCCGCAGAATCAGGGTGGTTTCTGCATGTTTGGGACCTTCCGTGTTAGAACAACATGATACGACATGCATGCTGGAAGGACGTCTTCATAGGGGGTTATGGGTGCTTTGGATAAAGAGGAACAGATGGGAGTACCAAGGGAAGCGTGAACCTCTAGGTGTGACTCTGAACAAGTTAAAAACGCTCATAACCGATATAGTTGCGACTTGAGACAGGAAGATGATCAAGGAAATTTGCGACAAGATGGCAGTTTAGGAACCCCCACCCCCGAGGTGGGTTAAGCTAAACACGGATGACAGTTATTTCAACGATAAGAAAACGGCCACAGCGGGAGGAGTTGTAAGAGACGCATATGGTAAATGGCTCATGGGGTTTGCGATCAAGGTGAGCACACTGGAGATTGTTGTGGCGGAATTGATGGGACTAAGAGAAGGTCTCAAACTAGCATGGGAAAGAACATTCGGTTGTATTGAAGTGGAATGCGATTCGAAAGTAGTCTTGATCTCATAAAGGAGGGAAACACGGAAGAACATCCACTGGGTTTATTGATAGAAGATTGCCGTGGTCTCATACACAAACCGTAGAGCTGCATTCTTTGTCATATCCATAGAGAAAGGAACGAACTTGCAGACAAACTTGCAAAGTCTGGGCAAACCATAATGGAGGAGAGAAGCATCTGGGATCATCCACCAGAGGGCTACACTTAGGCATTTGTTTAGGCGCCCCAGCTTGCGCACCAAAAAAAAAGTATGTTTGGTCCATGCTTGAATGCTAATCACTAAAGAAAAAAGAATTAGTGTAGCATACAAGTCGTGAATCGTGCTCCTTTTTTCTTTTCATTACCACTAACTGATGTAGTTTAACATTTTTTTAATATCAAGTGATAGTTTAGCGGTTCGAAACTATACTAATTTAATTAAAAGTCTTGTGTTTAAGTCTATGTGAACACAACTATCATCGATAAGAATAATTTTACGTATTAGTGGTTGGATGGCTATAAAATATAAATGGGATATAGAAACTTTTTAAATTACTTTACATGTTCTATATCGTACATGAGTAAGTAATAGAATTTAGCTATTTGACACCGCACTAATTTAATTTGATATGATTCAATCCGATTCAAACCAATAATAGAATATAAAAGCAAAACTAAAAGAGTGAATTTTAACTCTTTTATAGAAGGATATTAATTTGTGTGATTAACTATATTTGCATGTTTTTATTCTTTTTCTCCTTTCATTTGGTTCGATTTTAATTCGTTAATGCGAATGTATTGATACCAGCCAGTCCGAACAAACTTCTTAAAGACGAGACTGGAAATTTTTTTAGAGATTGCGAGTTGCACCCACAGTTAGGGTGTTCCTGCGGTGATTATGCTAGAATGCGCTGGGCACTGGAGAGGTGCTTGCGCGGACTCGAAGACATTGCAGACAGGAGGTTGCATTCCCTTGGTGCCAATTGATCCCGAGAACAATGCAAGATACGTTCGTTGATTGTAATATAGCATGTTAATACTATGCTCTATCTAATCTCTCATGGAATACGTACTATCAGTCAGTGGCGTGGTCCTTGTGGAGGAGGTGAGGAATGGGTGATATTTTGTATGGGCAAGCTAAGCAGAGAGGATGGAGATAGGTTCGCAACCTTTGCATGCGCGGCACCTTTGGCACAGGAGAAACACAAAATGGATAGAAAATGAAGGTATGGATCCTCTTAATCTGATAAAAATCCTGGAGCTTCTTTAATGCAGGAAGGGCAGGGGAAAGGGCGGGCGAAAATTCCTTCTGAGTCGAGCTCGCTAAACGCTATATGGACACCACCTGCAACAAATGTCTTGAAGATGAATACTAACGGCGCCAAGTTGGAGGAGGAAAATGAGATTGGGTTAGGAATTTTTGTACGTTATAATGATGGAGCTTGTGTGGGTTGGAGTAGCGGCCTGAGATAAGGATGTTTTGAGCCATAAGTCGTGGAGGCTTTAGCCATCAAGTAGCAGTCATGGCAAAGAGTCGAGGATACCAACACATTAACATTGAAAGTGATCGTCTCCCTTTAGTTCACAAGCTCCAGAATAGAGATATTGATTGACCTACAACAGGAAATATTATCAATGATATCCGAGAGACTCTGCTTCCCTTCAGGGGGGCTCATTTTGTTTCGTTCTTCGGGAAGGCAATAGAGTAGCACACTCTCTAGCCCGTTTAGCTCTTAATTGTAATGATGAGGACTTTGATTTCCCTGATGCGAGTTTGCGTTGTATTTTGGAAGACTTGAGCAAGCTATAACTTCTTTCTGAGTTAAAAAAGAAATCGTTAAAGTGAATATATGTACATGCCAATGAAAAAAAATGGGAATATATTTGAAGTGTTTGTTATTTGGGAAAATTTAAATCTCTAACAGATTGCAAAGGAGGGGTAGTTGTATTTCATTACAAACAATTAATTTTTATTTTCAGTAAAACCGGTCAAAACGACCATAGGGCTTTTAAAGCCCCCTCCCCCTCCACATATATTAGTAACCACGCACACTCTATGTGTGTGCACAAAAAAAAATTACTATTTAAAAAGGTCAAAATCATATTAGTTAAAATAATAATAAAATATTAAAAATATTAAAAAAAAAAGATAAAAGTATATGAAAAAGATTAATCGTATTTAATGATAAGATTGGAGTTAAAGAGATAATACGTAAATAAATTAAAAGAGAACAAAGAGATAAAATTGAAGCTAAGAGATAATAAGCAAATAAGTTAAAAGAAAAAAAATATTTTAAAAGTGAGATGCAGAAAAGAGTCCAAAAGAGAAAATATTTTAAAAATAAGGGCAGAAAAGAAAAGAGTTCAAGACACGCTTAATATAATAGTATAGATAAATTAATTAAATTAAACAATTGGTTTGAAATTGAAGAAGAGAACTCAATTACATAGATGAGATTTATTATGGATTTACACTGGGATGAAAACGGGACATGTGAGATTGGTTTTTTAAAAAATAAAATAAAAATCAAATCAAAGAAACAAAAGAAAAAGAGAAATTTAAAAATGAGAAAAGAGGACAACAAGAGACCAAACGGTTTCTACTTGACCCTCTCACTTAATAGATAGTACTAATAATTCTTTTTTTTGGTCAGTGCGTGTGCAAAAGAATAAGTATTATTATTATTATTATTTAAATATATAAAATTAAATTGTTCATCCTAATATGAATTTAATAATTATATATTAATAGGAAATAGTTAAAATATAAATTAAAAAAATGAGAAAAAAATAAAAAAAGAATATTAAATAAGAGAATAAAAACGGGGTGAGAAAAAGTGGAGTTAATATAAGATAAATAACTTACTGAAACACGTTTTGTATGTGGTGGAGAAGCATAAATTAAATAAATTAAAAAAAATTTAGAGATCAAGTCCAAGAGCCCTTGCCTATGTCACCTAATATATAGTATAGATAAACAAAGCTCAAGTTAAGATACAACATGTCATAATCCAGTGATCAAACAAATCAAACAATGAAAAGGCGCAAGCGAAAGCGACATGTACAAACAAAGGGCACTATTAACATATTCTCTATTAAACATCGATTTTAAGTGGTCATTCACTAGCCTTTTAAGGAGGCGCCCAATCATTCGAGCAAGAAACATACAACACAAACGAGTCTTGCAACAAAGGATCGAATATGCAACAACATTCGTAAGTTCCTTTTCTCCCCAAGTGGGAAGCCTCAACCGGCTAGTGTTCTCAACGTTCTCAAGATACATGTGGGGTGGCGCATCTGGTAAGTGATGGAGCATAGAATGATTATCAATTACTATATATATATATATATATATTTCGTATAGAGAGGGAATTCAACGTGATTTTTCTCTCTCACACAAGCATGGGAATTCTCTGATGCTTTAATCCGGATTTTGAAGGGAAAAAATATTCTTACTCTATTTTTCATCTCAATTTTTGTTTCTTTCAATATAATTCTCCCAGTTTCTAGTTTCTAGGACTTGTTGGATACTTTTATAGGACTTCTGCTTTGGAGTCTCAGAGGAAAGAATCGTTCAAGAAATGGAGAATTTATTACCGCATGAATAACATTTGAGGGCTGCTCAATTTCAAGAAAGCTACAATTTTTTTAAGCTACTAAACCTTCTTATGGTAGTTTTCGAATAAAAGTTGCAAGCAAACAATCTTTGTTGCGTAAAATTTTAAATTTTCGTTGTATTTCAAACTAAATTCTCCAACAGCGTAGGAGTTGTTTTGTAAACCATTCATATTAGCAACAATTTGTGATATTAATGAAATAATAAATGGAACGTTTCATAGTTGTTTAATTCTATGTGACCAATTTATCATATCTCATTCAAGTTTATTGAATAAAAATTTATAATTTTTTGTGTATAAATGACACTCCAAGGTCAACTTTAAGCTGCGGGACATGACCTCGCAAGAGATGGAGGGTATGAAATAAGTCTCTATGGCGTCACCTAAACCAACTTCAAGTCAAAGAGTCTAATTAGCACGAGGATGTTGATTTGACTCGTTTGAGACTTGCTCATACGATTTGTCTTTAAAAAAGTTTACTTTGTTTCATATGTATTGAATGCACATGCGTCTGAGGGTGCTTGTTAGGAATATTGAGGATACCTACAGGAACACTGTGACACCTCGATTTCTCGATCGTACAGGTATACGCGCCACATGTGAGAGTTTTGAGAGTTAGGGGTTATTTACTTCTTCTCATTCCTTATTTGCGTAATTTAATTCCTAAATTGAGAATTTTGAGATTTAATTCCCTAACTTCAGAAATTTAATTTCTTGAGTTGTGCATTTAATATTCCAAGCATGCTTAGTTTGAATGTGTAAAGTTTCATATTTGAGGAATTTATGTCTATTTGACTTTAATTGTGACAATATAAAATCATGAGACTTAATTGAAAGCATGTTAAAAGGACCTAATTGCAACATTTATTTAATTAAGAACTTAATTGCATTATTTTAAATTATCTGGGGACTAAGTTGCAAATTCTCTCTCTCCCCCTCTCTCTCTCTCTCACCTATACTACACGTTACACACACCCTCACACACACAACACACCAACTTTCTTCTTTCTTCCCTTTTCTCCCAACACAAGAACACTCAAACCCTTTTCCTCTTTCCCTCTCTTGATTGATTCACACAAGGAGCAAGGAAGCCAAGGCTTTTCCTCCACTTTCATCCAACAAGCAAGCTCAAGACCTCCATTCCCTTTTTCCATTCCTTCTTCTTCTTCTTCTTCTTCTTCTTCTTCAAGACAAGGTAAGCTTGATTGTGGGTTTGTATGGTTTTGAATTTTGGTTAGGGTTTAAGCTTCCTCTTTGATTCTTGAGCTAATATGATGAATGTATGATGTATTTGAGATGAAATGTGCATATATGGGTTGGATTCTTGTTGGGTGGAGGCATGTTTGAATGTATGGAATTTTGGGGATTCGTATGTGAATTTGTATGATTTCAAGCATGTATATTGTGTTATTTGATGCCTAAATGTATTGTATATGTTGTATATGTGTTATTTGATGATTTATGTTGGTTGTGTGTTGGAATTTTGGTGTTGTAGGTTTTCTCGGTTTTTCCTGTTTTGATGCTACCTTCTGCGCGCCCAGGTGTCCCCAAACGGGCGTTTGGATCGCAGTTCAAACTGAAAACTCCCATTTGGATACCGTTGTTCCTTGCCGATAGCTTTCAAATGGGCATTTGGAATCCCAATTGATTCTAGAAACGACCGTTTGGAACTCGTATGTTTCCAGTTTTGCACCTTGAAATGGCCGTTTGGACTTTACGTGTATCCTGGAAACACCCATTTCATAGCGTGTGTTCCCAGGTTTGGGCTTTGAAACGACCGTTTGGGAATCTTTTGAAAACCCAAAACGGCCGTGTGAAAAGCTATTATTACCTTTTTAAGTTTCTCCCGTTTTACGTGTGTTTTCTTCATATTTTTGTTTTTATACCCTTTTCTCGACCTCTATGAATGATTTAATATGTTCGCATGATAATTTCTTGCTCGTTTATGAGTGTTATTCGAATATTGAATTTCCGATTACGGTCCATGTTCGTTACTTACTTCGTGATGCAATACTTGTGCACATAAATACATTCTTGATATAATATGATCTCATAATCATGGCATGAACATTTATTTCATTTGCCGTGCGCGTCATACTTGGTTCATATTGAGTCGAGTCTCACTTGTACCTTGTTTTCTTGTCCAAAGGGTTCTCAGGAGGATGAGCCAGTTGTGTAGGGTCCGGGCTTCGTTTTCTTCTATTTGTATTTTGGTACAGGTGAGGAATTGTTAGGATATATATTCAAACCCTACAACCTCTTATGTGATGTTTTGGACAAAAACTATATGTGACACCCCGATCCTCCGGACGAACAGGTACGCTTTATGTGCGCATTTTAAATTCCTAATTATGTGATTTATTAAATTGTTTAACCTCTTTTCTTATTCCTTTCTTATTTGAAAATTACTTGAATTATTTGAATTATTTGAAATTACGTGAACTATTTGATCGTACGTGAAATACGTGAATTTCTTACCCTCGTTGTTACGTGTTTTGAGATTTTGGTTTTTCAAGCATGTTTACGTGTCTTATATGATTTGAGAATATGTCTACGTAATTTTGTGTTGTTCTTGAGCTTCCCGTATCCATTTTCGACCGAAATACCCAACCGTATAAGTATACGTACAAGAAACATACCTAAACTATCATGTGGGACCCATAAGCCCCAACTTGTTGACTTTCCCTTCTCTCCCTTGGGACAAAACCGGTCCATCTCTCTCCCCTTCCCCCTCATTACCGATTTTCAGCCTTCAAGAAAGAGAGAAAGAAGCAAAACCTCAAGACTCCATTTTTGTTCAAGCACCAAGCTCCAAGACCATTGTTTGTGCATTTTCTTTACTTGGTATGTATGTTTTTGGAACCTCCATGCTCTTGTGACTTCATTTATGTGCATTGATCATGGGATACATGTTGGAAAGTTTGTTCTTGAGCAAGATGATGAATAGTAAGGGCTTTCATGGCATATAAGGCATACTTTCATTCCGTTGGCTCTTGTTGTGCATTTAGGCATTTATGGAGGTTGTTGTTGCATAATCCTTGATCATTTATGGCTTTCCTTGCTTGGTAGTTGAACTAGAAGGGTAATGGCATTAATGAAGCATGTGGGTTTGTGGGATTATGCAAGGGAATGTGAATTCTTGATCAATTTGTGCTTCATATGTGCCCTAGAGTTGATTTCCAAGCATGCTTGTGATTTTGAGTGATTGTTGGGCAAGATCACTGGGTCCCCTTTTCCCCAACTTGTGTATATGAGTGCTTTAATGTGTAATAGATGAGTTTTGGTCATGTTGGTGGATTGGTGATTGGATTTTGAATGCATTTTGGCTCATTGAATGATCACTATGCATGTTTTGCTCTTAAGTGCCCTTATGTGCGTTTCTTTGAGAATGTCTTGTGATCTCATGTTTTCTCGATGCTTTGTGAATCGTAATATGTTTCTATATGAGTAAACATGTATATGAATGTGTTTGTATTGGTTTTGGATTGTGTATGCTTGCCTTTGTCTTGGTTTTGGCCGTTTGTATGCAAAAACAGGGTTTTGTGGTGCTGGGAAGAACCAACGACCGTTGGAGGGTTGTGCTATGGTTCCAACGGTCGTTGAAATAGGCAAAATTTTCAGGACCTCCTGTATCATTCCAATGACCGTTGGAAATTTGGGCATGATAAACCAACGGTCGTTGGTTTGCCTCAGATTCACCGGCCGCATTTTTCCATCGTTTCTTTGCTTTCCGTGCTTTCCTTTCACTTTTTCCACCCCCAATATGATTCGTAAGCTTGTTTAATATGATCTTATGCCTGTGCTCTTGATTGTACATGAATTTGGCTCGACTTTGAATATGATTTGTGTAATTGTGATTCATTATGCCCTAATTGATACGTTTGTGCATTTCATATGCATCCATTGCCTTCATAAGCATCGCCGAGCGTCATTTTGGTACATGATTGAGTCTAAGTCGTGGGCATTATGTTTGTTTTATCTGAGAGCCCCTTCCAGACGTCGTTGAACCCGAGGCTTAGGTGTCGGTTTGCCCGTTTCGCTTCCAGTTCTCTACTCCTTTTGTCTCGAGGTGAGGTTTAGGATCTTTTGTACTAGTTAAGTGACCTATGGCCTTAATGTGATGATTTCTATCCTGCATGTGAGTATATATCTTATATATTCCTTCGATTATGTGTGTTTAAGATATGATTATGACCTTATGAGAACCTTTACGGACTTTATGGAAAAGATATATGTAAGAGCATATGTAAGCTTAAGTTTTGTACGTTTATGGTTAAGTTGGTTGTGAGGTAAGCCCTGAAATATGGGATTCGATTTGGTAAGTAAGTTGGGTCCCGGGAATTGTGGGTAAGGACACCGGGACACCAAGGGGCATCGGGATAAGCCTATGCATGATTCCCATTCGTGGTGACACGCGCGAATCCAGGAGGTTGATGAGGCGTGGATCTTCGAGCACGTTGTGGGATCGCTACCACCATGTATACATATAGGCGAATTGGGTTTGATTCTCGATTGCCATTGGATGTGTTTGAGGATTGATTTATGATTTAAGTTAAGTTTATGGTTTTGTTTTTCCGAGGAGTTAGGGATGATCCAAACTCACCGGATCTTTGTTTCTGTTTATGTTAGATGGATTGTGAATAGGGATAGGTCTTTCTTGTATACATATATACTCTTTTAAACATTTTGGCTTGTAAAACCCTAGCCCGGTTCATAGACATCGCTTTAATACGTGCTCTGTTATATTTATATAGTGTGTGGGTGTGCGTAGCCCCCTCACTCAGTCAAGTGTTTGGACTGACCTTCCCATTTCCCCCCCTTTAGTGCAGGTGTGCTCGAGCTAGGCGGGGAAGTGCGTCTGGTGTTGTACTAGCGTGTCTAGGTCGAGTCTGCATATCATGTTTCTATCTTTTGAATTCTTGTTATGTATACCTTGATACTTGAATCATGTAAATTATTCTTTTGGCCCGGAGTGGCAATGTGAATATTATGTTGCTAGTTTTGGTAATGTATGAGATCTTGGTTGCTTCCGATATCTGTTTAATTGATTTGCGCACTCTGGTCTCCGGTTGCCCCCGCTTAGCCTAGTGGTTGTGTTTAGGTCCTCGTTCGCTTAGACTAGGGCTCATGTATGGGTTTCCATTTCATGCGTGAGTTCGGGTCTAGGTGCGGGGGATGTGGATGACCAGCGTTCGGGCGTCACAGATGCTACCTACCCAATCAGCATCTATGTAGGCTTCGATCAGAGTATGCCCATTCTTAGCAAACATAAGTTCTTTTCCTGAGGAAGACTTTAAGTACCTCAAAATCCTCATAACTGCCTCCATATGTTCCTTGCTTGGGTTATACATGAATTGGCTCACAATCCCAACAGCGTATACAATATCTGGTCTATTATGGGCCGGATAGATAAGTTTGCCTACTAACTTCTAATATCTCTCTCTGTCGGTTGGGATCTGATCTGGGAATATTTCCAAATAATGATTCTGGGACATTGGGGTTTCAGCCGGTTTGCAGTCAATTAACCCGACTTCTGTCAAAAGGTCGAGAATATACTTCTTCTGGGAAATAAAAATGCCATTATCTGATCGCATTACTTCAATGCCAAGAAAGTATCTTAGTCATCCAAGTCCTTCATCTCGAATTCTCATGATAGATTCTCTTGGATATTGACTATCTCCTCATTGTCGTTCCCAGTTATTACCATGTCATCGACGTACATGACCAATAGGGTGACTAGTTTGTCTCTTCTCTTGATGAATAGGGAGTGATCCGAGTTGCTCTGACTATATTCGTATTTCTTCATAGCGAGAGCAAATTTTTCGAACCAGGCTCTGGGTGACTGTTTGAGTCCATACAGGGACCATTTTAGCCTGCATACCAAGTCTCTGTCACGGTGATCCTCAAATCTAGGTGGTAGATCCATGTAAACTTCTTCTTCTAGGTCACCATGCAAGAATGCATTCTTCATATCGAATTGATGTAGTGGCCAATCATGATTAGCGGCTATGGGTAAGAATATTCGGATGGTATCCAACTTCGCTACAGGTGAGAACGTCTCTGTGTTGTCAATCCCGTATGTCTGGGAATATCCCTTAGCCACTAACCTGGCTTTATACCTTTTGATCGTATCGTCCATTTTGTGCTTGATGCTATAAACCTATTTGCATCTGATGGAACGCATTCCTGCTGGGAGTGGACAAACTTCCCAATTCTGGTTTTTTTTCCAGAGTGTTGATCATTTCCTCCATTGCTTGTTTCATAACAGATTTTCCTATGCCTCCTTGATGGTTCTGGGAGTTTCATGAGAGTATACTGCGTGGAAAGATTACAGTTGTGGTGAACAATTTGAGGCCACATAGTGAGTTATTGGATACTTGGATCTGCTTATCCTTTTTGGGCTGTACCTATTCCACGGGATTCCCCTGTTCTGTCTAGGAGACAGAATATATGTATGTGGAATGGAAACAGAAGGATCAGAGTCACTTACCTCATGAATATTCGGTGAACGCGGAGGATCTATCGGGGCGGGCGAGAGAGATGGAGTATCGGTCGTTGAACAGAAGGTGAAGGTGCAGGAGGTGGCGCAGTATACTCTTGGAATGGATCTAACCATTCACAACATCCAATTTATTTCCTTACTTGTATCCTTCTCCTCTTGAGGGTTTGAATTGGATTCCCTTTTGAAGTAGTATTCTGTTTTAGGAAGTCAACATCCATGGTAATGTAATGGTGGTTGCCAACTGGATCATAGCAGTGGTAACCCTTCTAAGTAGGATTAAACCCAAGATATACACACCGGATTGCCCAGTGATCTAACTTTGTCCTTAAATGCTTTGGAGTATGAACAAATGCGACACATCCAAAGACCCATGGAGCAAGCAAAAGCACAGAGGGGATGGAATGGAACTTCTGGAGAGTGTCCAAGGGAGTCATGTATTTCAATGCTTATGTAGGTAGCCGGTGCATAACATACACCGCCGTGGAGATGGCCTCAACCCAATAGGAGGTGGGAACATGGGCCTCAAATAAGAAAGCCCGGGCACTCTCGAGGATATACCAATTTTTTCGTTCTGTTGTGGGGTGTGAGGACAAGTGGTCTCATGAATAACTCCATTTTGAGAGAAGAAGGTTTGAAGGCTCTGGTTGATGTATTCTCTCCCATTATCAGAACGGAGGACTTTGATCAAGGGGGAAAACTGTGTTTGGATCACTTTAAAAAAGTCTATGATCATATTTAGGGCATCAGATTTCTGTTTCAGAAAGTAAATCCAGGTGAACCTCGTGCAATCGTCGATAAACAGAATAAACCATCAAAATTTAGAGTTAATGTGACTTGGGACTGGCCCCCAAACATTAGAGTGTATCAATTCAAAAAGAGAATTTATTTTACTCTGAGAACTTAGATAACTGTTTCGATGACTCTTAGCAAGTACACAAGTATCACAATGTAAATAACTGGATTCTGAAACTAAATTCGGAAACAAGTGTTTTAAATACTGAAAAGAGGGATGCTTCGATCTATGATGCCATAACAAAATTTGTCTATCACTTCTGCCTTGAGAGATAAAGCTTGAGCCGGTTCGTTAAAGATCTCTGATGTAGTACAAACCATCTCTCTTAATACCACGCCCAATGATTGCCCCCATACGAATATCCTATAAGAGGCAAAAAGAGAAAAACATCAGCACCGCACAATTTAGTTCTTTGGTGAGTTGACTAATAGATAGTAACTTGGTATTGAGATATGGCACAACAAGACAGTGAGAGATATTTATGTTTTTGGAGAAAGAGACATTTCCTGCCCCAATGACTGGATAGGACAGGCCGTTAGCGTTTATCACCGCCATTTTCATGGGGGAGGAAGCGGTTCGGATATCACGAGCCTCATTTGTCATATGATCAGTGGCCCCGCTGTCAATGAGCCATTCAGTTTCTGAGCTCAAGTGGTGAGCCTGCATAAAAGTTTTACCTTCCCGAGAATTTTGTGTAACCTGAGAGAGAAGCGGAGGAAATCGTCAGCGATGGTTGGATTTCAGAACTCAATCGATAAAGAGAACAGGGAAGATTAAGGAGAGAACGATGAAGATGGGATATGACTTGTCATTCTTCTAGTTCATCATGGACATTATGGCAATTTCATGCGTTTTGGGGATTTAGAAAAAATATGTTGTAATATTCCATATCCTTCCCAATTAATAGTTTTGGGTCAACGGGCCTACACAAGGCTCCAACACTAATAAAATAAATTAACCTAGGAAGAAGGCTGCTAGATAACTAACTCATTCAATTCTCCCAAAGTAAACTGATTCTTAGCTGTATATTACTGTTTTGTTAATTGTTAACTAGCAAGTTGTATTTCTTTAGCTATTTCATCCATGTGTGATATTTGAGAATTGATAACGTCAACAGCAAATAAGGGCCAGAAAATATTTAATATTTTGTTGTTTTTAATCATTTCCAAATATTCTCCACGTTATTTTTTATCAACAATCAATTAAAAAAAGAAAAAGTCTTTTTTTTTTTTTTTTGACAATTTGCATTTTGCACCTAAATATGCTTAAAATACTTTACTCCTTGAAAAATGAAATAAGCTTTTATCTAAGTCATAAATATTTATTTGTGACATGAACAAAGTAAATTTGGCAAGATTCTCTCAGTTTTTCTACACAGACCCGCGAAATGATAAATTAACTCTCATATGAGAAATAAAACAAAAATTAAAAATACAATGATCTGCGGCCAATGACAACAACAAAACAAGAGAGGTAGATATATGATAAGTCCAGGGTTTGGAAGAGATAAGTTAAGATGGAAGGGAAGGTACAAACGAAAATAAAGAGATAGTGAACGGTGGTGGCAGCCAACAACACTGACAATGGTAGCAAGGGAGTTTCAGCGTAGCTCAAATAGCGACCACTGCACTTTTAACAAGTGCAAAACAAATTAAGCACCCTTTTATCTCATCTCACATAGAACATTTAAGAAACCTTAAGGATCATATAATTATTTCTAAGCCTGATAAATAATTTTCAAAATACATCAGACTTTAAAGACAGACTAAGCGAAATCACTCAACATACGATTCTGACTTACCCAATCTCCAATCCCAGCCATAAATTCTAGAGAAAATTATTCAAAAAAGAATAGGAGTAGACCACTTGCGTTATTGAAAGTCTTGGTCATCCTATATATTAATTCTTAATCAAGATGACTTCGAAAAACAAGAAAGATGGAATCAACTTTTATAAGAATAAATTATTCTTTTGGTACATAATTCAAACTTTAAGATATGAAACGCGATATTTAATATAAAATTAGAAGCTGCCACGACCTTTACTTTGCTTTCCCGTCGTGGTTATTATCAATTGTCAGAAAAAAGAGGTTGACTATACATACGTATATATATATATATATATATATATATATATTTATATATACACATATCAAGTTGTTGTGCCTTTAACACTGTAGTTTGTTTTTATTATAATCTTCCCCATTTTCTCATCACCCTCTCCATACCTCCTCTCCAATTAACCTCCACGCTCAATATCGTATATAGAACGTACCAATCCAGTGAAGAAAAACAAAAATTAGCGTTTTGTGCAAGTATTTATTCCTTGTTTATTCTACAACTTCCTTGGAAGTTGAACTCGAACGGTGGGTATATCATATCATTTACGTATATGATTTTTCTGTTTCAATCATGTGTTCCATTTCGTATTTCATTTACTAATACACATTAATTATACTTGTAGGAAACTAAGACTAAGAGATATAATTCTTACATTTTTTTGACCATTTGATAACTATTCTCTTCATCCTAGTCTCAACAGACTTCCAATACATGTGGTTGCATGTGTATATATGAGTGAAAAAGGAAATGAAATTCAAAACTGAAAAAAGAGATCCAAACTCATTTATCTGTCTACTTTGGTTGCCCATTAATGTTTTGTGATCACTAAGAATACTTCAATAATTCTCAGCTTCATCTATGCAGGACAAGATCACAGGATAACACAAGTATTTGAATAGTGGGAGTTGAGGAGATCTTCGAATATATTAGAGGTACGTTTAATATTTTACAGGGACATGACATTTTAATCAAGTATATTATCATACATGTAAATATGTGTATAGTTATATTTATAAGTGTGTGTATATATATATATATATATATAACACTAGATCACCCTCTCCATCTTCCACTACATATGATGGTAATTAGGTCATAAAATATTTTGTGGCAAAGTGATAAATTTCATAGCAAAATATAGGAGTATTCGGCACGTAAATCTCGTTCTTAGACTGGATAGCACATTGGCACTTCTCATGTGAAGAGAAAATTTAAAAGAAACTCATTTATAAACGACCAGATCGAAAGAGCTTTTCCACCTATCAAACATGCCGAAAATTGGGAGTAGAATGCGAAATTCATGGATAATGATCGTTTGATTACTTTTAAGAAAAAATGTGTTTGAATGTATCACATATTTTAAGAAAATTTCTTATATGATCGTTCAAATTTTCGGTCTGCAATCCTCCAAATTGCACGGTGCTTCTTATCATTTGAATTACTTATGGGTGGCTTGACCTCGGATTGTAGCGCCCCAAACGAAAGGCACCACATCCCCCGCACTAAGACCCGACACGTGTACGAAATGAAAAGTCCGCACACGTACCAA
>JBBMKE010083952.1:0-17284 GCA_037834125.1 Lippia alba | reverse complement strand
GTAAGAGTATCTAATTTTAATTTATGGTATATAGAATTAAAAAGATTATTTGGTCAAAATCAATCTTAAAACAATCTTAAAAGATTTCTTCCAACAAATTTCTTCTTTCACCTGGTGCAGGCTACCGGTGGGTTCAACTAATTTCTATTTTTTGTTTGCTTCTTGATTAGTTTTGAGGAAAATGTGGAAATTATTTGAAGTAATTTGATTATTGCGTTGTATTCTTTTGTATGACATTCAAATGCAAAAATTGTGTTCTTCTTCCATTGTTTTTTCTTTAATTCATACGTTTTTCTTTCATTGTTTTCATATTTTCTCTTGGATTTTTGACTGCTTTTAGTCCTAAAATTATCCATTATTTTTTTTCACATTAATTTGAAATGTAATACATGATTTACTAATGGGAAAATGCAAAGTAGATCACTCATTAAAAAAGTATTTACGGACTAATGGTGTAGTTCTCATATGGAGATTAGATCAACCCAGAGTAAAAGTCCATAATATCTTATAAAACCAAACAAGTCACAATGGCACCGAATCTTCTACTCCATTTTAGTGCTTTATCTTTTATTTCACGTATTGGATGTGCAACACATGTAACAGGTAGAATTATGGTATTATGAATAAAAGGAAAAAAAATCTTCATATATCTAATATCATAAATAAAAAGGAAAATTTATGTATCCAATAAATTTTTTTAAAAAAAGTCTTACTTTTCATTGGAAATATTTTTTATTATTAAAAGTAAATATATTAATTTAGGTCCGTTTTTTCTAGATCTTTATTTTCAAGTTATAAAATACTTTTAAAGTTTAAATATTATTGTAGACGAATTAATTTTCATCGAATTAAAATGTGACATGTGTAAATCAAATATTAATTATCAATTTTAATTCATTCTATCTTTATATTTTTTGGATTAAATATTAAACAAAAATCCCTAAAATATTTAAATAGATTGATTTAATTGATAATTCTAATGTTTATTTTGTCATCAAATCAAGTATCAACAAGTGCCAAAATTGAAGTGTTCCGGCTAATCAAATCAAGCCTTGCAGCTCAGTTGGTCAAGACCAATTAAATGACGACACGTGGCATGCTTCAATATGTTGACCAATCAAGTCAAAACATGTCTTTTATTTATTTTCTAATATAAATTCATATTAAAATAATAAATAAATAAATAAATACATAATAAATAAATGAAGGGATAATTATCAATAAATTCAACCCTACACCTATAAATAGAGGTCTTGGGTGACACTTCAAAAGACCAAGAACAACGACGAGGAGCGTAAGTGCAAACTTCTGACATATGTACGCCGGTCTACAAGTCTTCAAGATTCGGCTTCAAGTCTTCAAATCCGTCTTCAAGGTCTACAAGTCTTCAAGATTCATCTTCAAGTCTCCTTCAAGTTCGGCTTCAAGTCTTCAAATTTGTTTTCAAGTCTCCGTCAAGTTCGTCTTCGGCCGACACGAGCATCAACAATTCGACACATCGACATAGAGCAGAGAAAGAAGAAAAGAACGACATAACGACATCAAAGGATTCTTAACGCGGTCAAGTCTACATACGCGCACGAATCTTCACTTCGTTAAGTCTTCTAGGTCTTCATCAAGTCTTCTTCTCGTCGTCGTCAAGTTCTTCAAGCCCTGTTGCTACAAGAAACTACAACTTCAAAGGTTCTACGGTTTCTTTAAAGCTGCAGGTAAATCACGTGGTTTTCTCCGTCAAAATCAACAAAAAATCACACCTTCGTGTTCGGGAACAAGTTTCACGCCCTCAAACACAAAATTGAAGAGAAGAATCAGAGGAATAGACTTCAATAGGTTTATTCCATCAAGTTTTTTAATTCCTTTAAATTTTCATATATTTGTTTTTCATGTTATTTTGTGTCTTGTAATTTTATTTTGCAGACAATAAAAAGTTGTTTGAACAAATTTTGGCACACCCAATGGGACATTCTCTACCTCTCATCTCTTCAATCGGTGAAAAATCTCAAATCGTAAGCAATTCCATGGCACCAAAAAGAGAACTCTTCAACAAGAAGGATTTCGCCAACTTCATCGCTGAAATCGCTCAATCTCCTTCCAGGGGTAAGCACAACAGTTTAGCCTCACCTGAGTCTGACGATTCCAATCCCGCCACTCTAAAGAAGGCCAATTCCACTCCTTTCGTTAATTTGCCAGCAATTACCACCAACGCAACAAACATGGATTAATAACTCGCCCAGATGGCCCAAGCCATAGATGATTTGCAGAAGATCGTGGAGGACAAAGATTTTCAAATTACGCAACTGATGAACAAAGTGGAGCAACAAAATGCCGAAAGGTCTAGCCACAACAGTCCTTCTCCTTCAAAACATACACCAAATGAAAGTTGGTTGATCAAACACTTCACAAGCTAGATTTTGCACAAAAGACCACACGTTCAACAAGTTCGGTAGCAACCTTATCCATGGAAGAGTTGCAGGTAATGACAACAAACACCATCAAGGCTCAGTACGGCGGGTCATCCCAAAATCGAGTTGCGTACTCAAAACCATACTCAAGGAGGATCGATGCTTTGAAGATGTCGAACGGATACCAGCCACCGAATCTTCAGCAATTCGATGGAAAAGGCAATTCTAAGCAGCACATCGCCCACTTCATTGAAACTTGCAACAATACTAGAACGGGTGGGGATCTTCTTGTCAAGCGGTTTGTGCGATCGCTCAAAGGCAACGTCTTCGATTGGTATGTTGATCTTGAACCCGAATCCACAATAGTTGGGACGAAATGGAGGGGGTGTTCTTGAACCGCTTCTACAGCACTCGTCAGACCGTGAGTATGATCCAGCTTACAAATGTGAGACAACAAAAAGATAAACTGGTCATCGACTACATCAATCGTTGGCGAGCACTAAGCTTATGCTGCAAAGACAAGTTGTCAGAAACTCCGCAATAGAGATGTGCACACAAGGGATGCATTGGGGACTTCATTACATTCTTCAAGGAATCAAACCTTGAATATTTGAGGATCTCACTACTCATACGTGCCCATGACATGGAATTGAGTATCGCAAATCACCAACCTTCATTTTCACTCGGAGAAGGAGGAAGAGAATGGGAAGAGCGTTGAAAGAATGAGAAGTTTGTCAAAGCCTCAACCGAAGATTCCATGACCATTTCGATTGCTACAAGAGTGCCTCCAAACATTGAGAAAAATAAGAACTTTGGAGTTCCACACAATTCAAACGGCGGTCATCGACCTATGCTGAGAGAAAGACAAGAAAAAGAATACACTTTTGCTAACTCCGATGTCTCTCATATTTTTGATGAACTCGTTGAATGAGGGTTGATCGAATTGCCCGAGTCAAAACACCCGAAAGAAAGCGGCAAGGTGGATGATCCCAAATACTGCAAGTATCACCGGATTTTCGGTCATCCTATTGAAAAGTGCTTCGTGGTCAAGGAGAAGATAATGTCGTTGGCCAATGAAGGAAAAATCATTCTTGATGATGAAGATGATGATGAAGATGTTGCAGAAGTGAATCATGCTAGTCTTAACACAAACAAGAGCATCTTTCAGAAATTTCAAAGTAAGAAGGTGATATTTCCTCCAACCACTCTCTCGGGGGCATCGACAACGATTCAATTTGGTAGTCTAGATCCATATTTGGTGAAGACCTTGCTTGTTGACAAAAGGACCAAACAAGCAGCAACTTGTCTCAATAAAATTGCTGATGGTGATATGTGGATTCTTGTGACTCGCCGAAAAAGTCCAAAACAACTTGTCGATCAAGTTCATCCACCAACACCAAAGGAAAAGCCAAATCAAACCAAGATCTGTAGATGAAATCCACCAAGAAGTTTGAAGAATTCACGAGCAAGCCAGAAGAATTCAGAAAGAACTTGCAAGTCGAACCATACAACTCTCGGAGATTTCTTTCCACGTACGTTTCTTATAGAAGTCGGTGTTGTGTTCCCAAATAACGTCAACAAATCGATGGATGAAACAAAGTTGCGCATCAGCCTCCGAGGGTCGAATTTCCCAAAAGGATCATCTTAAATGAAGGAGTTTGCTCCTTAATGCACTAGCCTAAACTACATGTTACTACTTGTTCGCATGAGTATAAACTGTGACAAAAAAAAACAAAAACAAAAAAACAAAAACAAAAACAAAAACAAAAAAACTTTGAACTACGTGATGACTTGATCCTCTTCGGGAGTACGTAGGCAACTTCAATACTAAATTTTCAAGTTCAGTCATATCTTCAAACAAATTTGAGTTCGTTTCCAAACCCACTTTAGTTGGGAGTTTCGACGAGTGCGTGAATTCCAAGACTAGGGGCATGCATATGAGTCATTCAAGATCAATATCAAAGTAAAGAATGGCGAACAAATCCATCAAAAGAAAGAGATACAAAAAGATATGAAAGGACAATTTTATTCCACAATCGGTGTACTTTTACATCAAAATGATCTGAAGGAATACAAAACAATGACAAAGTTGCTACATCTTGTCAAAATTCTTCATGTGGTGTGGTGTCTCAAACTCTTTCAAAACCTAAGTCTCTTGTCAGAGTTTTCAGCAAAATCAACAACTTTTGGATGCCACGACAAATTCCTTTCCTGTGGAGCGATGATTCACCCTGCTTCCATGGCGGACTCAAAACATCTTAGACTTTTCTTACCATCAAGAGGAAGAGTCTCAATCTTTAGATGATTTAATTTCTCAACTCGTTTTTTTTTAAAGTGGTCGAATAATTGAAGTTCTGCAAGCCAAAAGTGTTGAAGGTTGATGAAATCCAAAATCTTGGATCAACTATTTCTTCTCAAAAAAAAAAGAGATTATTCAGGCAGAAATAATTTCCAAGCAAGTAAAGAAACAGAGGTTATAAATCAAAAGCAAGCTAATTGATCTTAGAAGATCACGGAACTCGAAAAGTTGACTTCAAGTGACTTCAAAGTAACAAGCGCCGGTCGTCAAAAAATTAAATGAGTGCTGAAGCCCCAGATGTGCACCAATGCAGCAATAAAATACCCTTTTCTTGTTTTGCAAAAGAAGTCCGAGTGCAGCATGCAACTTAACCAAGATTAAACAAAATGGCTTATCTTGGAATTTGTCTTTTGTATTATACAAAGACACATGCAGAAGTAGTATCATGCAAAGTAAATCAAGCCAAATTAAGTGCATGGCGAAATCAGATCACTAACGAGCGAGCTACAATTGATGTGCGTGGATTAAATTTCATGCTTTAAGCCTGGAAGCAAATAAAAGACAAAAAAAAAAAAAAAAAAAAGTGCCAAGAAAGAGAAATTCGAAGCTTGCAAGTCTAATTCCAATTTCTAAATATCTGAAATTTGGCAGACACGAAAGTAGAACCGCAGCCGGAGTGTGTTTCTTAAAGTCCATGCTCTGTTATGCTAGCAAAAGTGATTTCAGAAGGTGGTTGATCAGGAGGCAAGATATTGAGGATAAATGTAGATAGAAGAGGCAAAATTCTAGTCGTGAAGTGCAATGCAACAACCACTTTTCATCAAAGATGGAAGAACAAAAGACGATTGGAGAAATCTTTCTAATCGGCGATGGTCGACGCAGAGACGGAGCTACAGGGGGGGCTGGGGGTGGCCCCCGCCCCCCCTAAATTTTGAAAATTTTGATTTTCCCCCCCATAAGTTTTGAAAAATTTTCATTTATCACCTAAATTTTTTAGAAAAAATTTATTTTCGCCCCCCCTAAATTTTAAAAATTTCGTTTACTACTTATATATTTTAGAAAATTTTATAATTTTGCCCCCCTAATTACAGATTTTTCCCTTTTATTATAAAATAAATTACGATTTCACTACTCCTGAAAAATAATATTAATATTACGAATTTTTCGCCCCCCCCGGTTGCAAATCCTGGCTCCGTCCCTGCTTCCAAACACGGATTCCGGGTCTGGATGGCATAACACGGACTGTTCCAAGAAATGTCGCTAAAAACATCACAAAAAATTCAAGAAATGGAGTAATTAACATATCATAGAGAGACGATAATACCGACCCACAAGTTCACCAAATTCCCAGCTCTATAAGCCGCATCTCTAATACTTTTCTCCAATTCTTGGTTCATCAATCCGCGGTCGTAAGAGACCCCTGATGAATCTCTGAGGAAAGAGTCCAGCAAAATAACAGAGTGGTAAATGCTCTCTATGTTTTTCTTGGAGAAAGGACAAAAAACTTGCTGCGAGCCATAAGGATCGGTCAAGTCACCGGAAACTCGCCCCGAGCCAAAGATAAGTCCGTAGGATTTCAAGAGCTTCTCCAGATCCTGCATCAAAGAAATTATGTCAGTATAAGTTGCCATTTGATCGGTTTTTCCTTTCTTTCTTTCTTTCTTTCTTTCTTTCTGCACTCTGGTTATTTGCTCGACGACCTTTGAGGTCTTCACTTTTGCATCCATTCTTTCCACTTTGAATTCTTGAGTTTATTGGTTTGGCACTTTTGGCTGACTTGGTATTATGATAGACCTATTCATTCTAGCTTCAAGACTTCTTTACAAGTGACAATTGGTTTCAAGCACGCCCTCTTTTCATATTCCAGTTATTTTTCGTTTTGAAACTTTTTGGGTTAATTACGTCGTTACCCCAAAGATTTGGCGGAAATACGGCCATTACCCCTAATGTTTTGTATAATTATTCACACCCCCCTAAACTAAGTGGCTGTTGAAGATCTTAACTGAGATTGTTGTCCGTAAAATCTCTTTAACTTGACAAGCGATAAATCAATGTACTCTTTAATTTGATTTTTTGATAAGGTAATATATTATATTATCATCAATAAATAATTTGGTTTAAGTTTCAATAAATTTTATGTTTTAACCTAGATCACATAATGCGGATGTGGGAGCGGGTGCGGATGCGGATGCGAATGCGCCAATTCGCAAATTTTTAATAAAATAGAATGTTGGAGCGTCTTAAAGCGTTTAATAAAAAAAATTTAAATAATTATATTTTAGATATAATTTTATTTTATTTAACTTTGTATATAAAACTTGATTTTATTTAATTTTTGATAATAATAATTTAATTTCATCATTTTATAATAATCATATATTAAATAAAAAATTAAAATTCATTTTTTATATTATTATATGTGTGTATTAAATAAATTTTAAGTCTTCTTAAAGCGAGAAATATATACAAATTTGTCAGTGCAAAGAACTAAAATTTTTAAGTTGTCTTAAAGCGAGCAATGCGTATAAATTCGTCAATGCAGAGAATTAAGTGCGAATGCGTTGAATATAATAGAAAGTTTATGTGATATAGGTTTTAACTTATAGCATATTTAAACTATATTGCAACAAAGTACCTAGATTTCAGTTGGTTAAGGAAAACGAGACACTGAAATCCTTTCAAGTTAAGGTTTTTGAAACTATAGATATATAATTCATTGCATTATAACCACTGTATGATGGTGAGTGAGAATAATTTATACTAGCAGACATACCACATTCAACGCATGTGCAAAAAAATTAAATTTTAAATGATTATTTAATTTATAATTATAGTTTTTTAATAAATAAAAAAAAGATAATACCAAATTATTATAAAATAGTTATTAAAGTAAAAATTAAATAAAAAATAAAAATTATAAAAATAGTACTAAAAAAAAAGAAAAGAACTTGCGAGTTTGGTGAATGTGGAAGAGATTAACATGCTAAAATAGGTGGTTAGAATCTGTGTTTAAATAAATAAAATAAAAAAATAAAAAAAAGAGTCCATGACCGCAGATGAGTCTCTGGCTTAATATAATAGTATAAATAATATACACTGTTATAAAAAGAAATTCATCTTACAGAAATAGTTGTCATATCAAAATCTGAAAATTCAAAATTACCTTTTCATTCAATCAGCAAATTTATGGATATTTGGTTATAATTACAATTAAAGATTTAAAAGTTATATCACACTCTCACTCACAGTTTCACATTAAATTCAAAACTTAAATTCTTTGAATTTTGTACCTTTGGAAACTTACATAGTTAGGTGAAAATAGCAGATATTTTGCTGTCAAAAATCTTCACTGGCTCCAGGTTCGATGAATGATAGTTGTCCTGGTTTAGAAATCACATTCCCGGCAATTCACACTGTGGCCGGTTTATCAAGCTTTAAGTCCTTGCAAACATCTTGATCCATTAAGTTGGAATAGCAGGGAAAACAGGGAACATATACACATGTTCTAGTAAGTAAAAGCTAGCGGAAATTTCCCATGCAAACATACGTAGCCTCATAGAAACACAGAAAATGATGAACATGGAAGGTTGAGCATACAGCTTACACGGCGTCAGGTTGCAGCTTGCTCTAGAGGATTGCTGCAGCCAGAATTACGAACGACCTACCTGGGACGATGAATTTTAAACCAATTGTCATTGTTTCTGGTTGAGAAAACCTTCAGAGGTGAGGTAATCCCCCGAGTACTGTACTTCGTGTACCTGGAGTTGGGTTGACAACACCTCCAGAGGTGACCTGCACGTTTTCATAATATAATTCATGAGAAGTTGCCATCAAAGTGAAAATCTTCAAAATAGGGCCGAGTGAATTACTTTATATCCTTCAGTTATATGAATTGTAAGTGTCTCGTTCCCAAGGCTCAGTTGTTCTTCTTGTAGATCTCTTGCAGAATTTACAGCAGAATCCTTGCAATAATGTAGTTCAATCTTTTCTAACAAGGGTGCTTCACCAATTTCACAAGGGATCTCTTCCAAAGACCTGCAATGCCTTAGAACAAGATGCTGAAGGTTTGGAAAAGGAGTTCCATCAGCCTCCCATATCTCAAGATTTGTGCTGCCAATTAGCAGGAACTTGAAACGAAGAAAACCGCCTTCCCTGGATTTCCATACTGCTCCCGAGAAGGCATAATTTCTGAGTTTGAGCACCTCTAGTTTGGGTAACATACTGAGCTTGACCATCTCTTCCCATGGTAGAGAGGTACCGCTCAGAGTCAATTTCATCAGATTTGGAGGAAAACAGTCCCATGATGGAAGGTGATCTGGTCTGTAAACTGAAAATGGATTGCTGAAGGCATACTTGAGCCTCTCAAGTTCTTGCAAGTGGACAAGGTTTTTAAACCACCCACGGAACCGGTAGTCCTCTTCAAACTCGTGTATTACCAATTTCCTTAAGTTGGGCATGGAGAGGAAGACCTTCTTGGTGCAGCTTATTGGACGTATTGTGGATAACGATTGTAAATTACTTAGAACCCCCAATGCCGATGCTGAAGGTGAGTGAAACTCGATCAGCTGTGAATTAGAACGTAGACAAATCCTCTTCAAATGAAAATGTCTCAACTCCAGCATATCCCAAAATCTCGGGGGTAATTGGCCATCCCATTCACAATCAATAATCAAGGTCTGTAGGTGGAGAATCTTGGATAAACACACCAGATTGAAATGATTTTGAACGGTGAGTGCCAGTGGCTTCAAGTGAGTTAGGAATAATATGTCTCTTGGAATCACTGTTAGATGTATGTTCATTACATCCGACACTTTAAGTAGCTTGAAATCCATGCCAAAGTAACCTCGAGGGTCTGACAAAGAAAATTTTTCAAAGCACAGAACCGAACGGGTATATGGTAACGAAGTATTTTTAATGTAATTCTGCATGCTGGAATGGAAAGAGAGGCGTCGATGAAATTCATCACCCAGCTTTTCCAATGGCATTTTGCCACCGTTGTTGATGACGTGAAGAAAGTTTAGTTTCTTGGACTCTCTGATGCACAACTCCCTCATGAGGTCATGGATGTGGCAAGTCTTGATTCTACCGGCAGAAGTTTTCTTTTTCACCATAATAAGACTTCTCACAATGAGATCCTCTACATAATCCTCAGCAACTTCTTCGAGGCTCTTGATCATATTTGGTCTGATAAATCCCTCAGAAACCCACAACCATATCAGTTTCTTTACCGATATCTCATAATCTTCCGGAAAAACTCCTAGATAAAGGAAGCACGGTTTCAAGTAATCAGGCAAATGGTTGTAACTCAAAGAAAGGATGTTCTGGCAATGCCCTGCTTCTTCCATCACAACTGAGCCTACACTTTGTGCAACTTCCTCCCAAATGTCTACTTTCTTGTTCATCTTTGATAAAAGCCCCCCTACAACAACTATTGCTAATGGCAGCCCTTGGCATTTATATGCTATTTGCTTTCCGACATCCATGAACTCCATGGGACAAAGTTCATTCCCAAAGATCTTTAAGCTAAGTAGTTCCCAACTTTCATTTAAACTCAAACGACTTAGGAAATTGGGGGGGGGGGGGGAGTATCTTGGCTTGCATGGAAAGCTACATCTCTAAGTCGACTTGTCAACATAATTCTACTACCGTTCTTGTCATCAGGAAATGTTCTCTTCAAAACATCCCATGCTTTATTATCCCACATATCGTCTAGTACAATGATATACCTCTTACCCTTTAAGCTCCTATAACTTGCTCTCGAAAATCACCAATACTATTTTCATATAGCTCATCTGAAACATTGGTAACGCATCGTAGCATACCTAGCAACAACTCTCTTACTTGATATTGTTGTGAAACAGTGACCCATATACGAACATGGAAGTGATGCATGACCAGTGGGTCTCATAGAATTTTCTGGAAAAAGTAGTCTTCCCAATTCCCGCCATACAAATGATTGAGAAAACTTTTAATTGTGGTGGATGTCCAGTTAGACCATCGAGCATCGTTACAAAATCCTTTCCAAGGCCCACCAGTTTGACCCCCTAAATTTGGAGGAGTTATTGATAGACTCAAGGAAGTGACAGAAGTACCTGCGTGAAAGGCGAAAACGTGAGTCAGTTGAACGCTACACAATTCAATCGTATTCTTAAAAACATGAGATTGGTACAAGACATCAACTGATTGTTAAATGACAAGTTAATTCAAGCATTCATCTGGGTTAATCTTTCTTGGGCATTCAACAATCAAATTGAAAATAGCTTAATAAATAGTTCCTCAAACAATCAATCACAAGAACTAAACCTTTTAACTTGCTTGTAGATGAGGCAACATCAATTCTTTGCCCCTTTGATCCATCATGAATGATCTTCTTCAGCTCTTCATTGATGAAGTCAAATTCTCGTACTATTTCAGTCAGGGTACTCTTTCTTTCATTGCGTAGATAGCCGTGCAGATAGCTTAATGGATTGATTAGATGAAAAAACCTCTGTTTCTTGGACTCTTTCAAGCATAGTTCTCTTGCGAGAACATGGACATAGCAAGTCTCGATCCTACCATCAGCACTTTGACGTTTCGCCAGAATAAGACTTCTGGCAATGAGGTCCTCTAAATAGGCCTTAGCCACTTCTTCCAATCTCTTGGGCTTAGTAGGAATGATAAATCCCTTGGCAACCCACAACCACATCAATTTCTTAACTGATATCTCATAACCTTCTGGAAACTTTCCCATGTAAAGGAAACATTCTTTTAAGTGATTGGGCAAATGGTTGTAACACAAAGCAAGTATGTTTCGACAGTGCTTAGTTTTCTTCATCACCAGTGAGCCTCCTATCAGTGCTTTCGTCCTAGCATCTAGTCTCATTTCCAGCAGTGATACAAGCCCTCCTTCACGTGCATTGCGTGCAACTTCCTCCCAAATGTCCAGGCTCTTGTTCATCTTTGATAACAGCCCTCCTACAACTTCTATTGCCAATGGTAGTCCTTGGCATTCATATGCTATTTGCCTTCCAGATGCCACCAATTCCATGGGACAGGGTTCATCCCCAAAGATCCTTGAGTTAAGTAGTTCCCAACTTCCATCTATAGTCAAAAAATGTAACGAGGAAGGAATGGTATCTTGACTTGACAGATGAATAACATCTTCAAGTTGTGCCAACATGATTCTACTACCATTCATATCATCGGGAAATGCATTCTTCATAATATTCCACATCTTGGTGTCAAGCATATCTTCCAATACAATAAGATATCTTTTTCCTATTAAACTTTGGTGAACTTCGCTTCTCAACAGTTCAATGCTCTTTCGGTAGCTCTCATTTGAACAATTGGTGACACAACGTAGAATGCCTAACAAAACTTCTCTTTCTTGATACAGTCGTAGGGTAATCCATACACGAATATGGAAGTGATGCATGACAAGTGGATCATGATATAGTCTTTTCATAAACATTCTTCTCCCAATTGCACCGAAACCGGCGACTAAAATTGTTTTTAGTCGTAGTGTATCTCCGATTAGACTATCTAGCACTGTTTTCGGCAAATCCATTTAACCTGCTTGGGAATGCAAAAGCTCAAATTAGTTCAAGATCTCACTTACCATTCTTTTAAATTCTAGAATACAAGATGCTATTAGGAGATATCAACTGATAGTTAAGCTCCATAGAAGTTCATAATCTGGAAGAAAAGCACATGAGTTGTTAACTAATAAACCCCAAAAATTATTGAGCCCCACCAAAAACTTGCTCGGAGGCGTAAATAAGCCCGTTGGAGTTCAAGAGCTGCTCTAAGTCATGCATCAACGAAAGTAGGGCGATGTAAGTTGCCATATGAATATGATCGATCTTCCTCTGTTTCTTTCTGCAATCTGGTTATCTGTTGCGGTGTTTGTACGTCGGTGGGGTTTGACGTTCGATGGTATTCCTTCGTATTTTAGCTACGCTATGACGGAGGATAAAATTTATTTAGGGTCAATTAAAGCATAATTTATTTTAATTATTATTAATTTACTATATTGATCATCATTAATATTAATTTTAATTTTATTTAGAAGTGTCAATAATAAAAAAAAATATAAAAAATTACATACACAATATATAAAAATATATATATTTATTCATAATAAAAATAAATTTTTTTTTTTGAGGGGGTTAATTGTACCCTGAAGTGTACATGGCTCCGCCATGCCTGTCCACTCAAAACAGATTTTTTTCGTTTTTCTCTCTGTTCTATGTTTCAAATGTCTTGGAATCTAGCTATTTCCTTCAATGTAAAGCCAAAGGAAATATCTTAGGACTATGTACGTAGAGGAAATATAGGTTGTAATGATGATATAAAATTGAAATGAAAAAGTGACGATATTATTATAAAATCTGTTAAGTGATACTTTTATAAAATAAAAATTATTAGTGATAAAATTATTACGAGTCACTTTTATAAATCTGGATTTTTTTAATTAATAAAATTAGTTTTAGTAGGTTGTTTAATGTTAATGAAATTTATGATTTTATTAATAATTTGAATATGTTAATATTATTTTTTGTAGAATTATAAATAAAAAATGTAAATTTTTGTATTTAAGTGTGAATTTTTTCTTAAAAAAAAGAAAAGAAAAGAAAGGGGATTTTAAAGTGGATCTACCTCAAAAACAAAAACAAAAAGACCGAAAGCAGAAACTGCAACGTCAGGTCTACAAAAATGGGGTTGCTATTGGAGTGGGCTTCAGAAAAAAGATTTTCTGTAGAATAATATTAGTCTCGAAAGAATCTTTAATGGGCTCAGCTTGTGGGTTGACTTCATTTTTCAAGGGCTGCTCCTTCATGGGCTCAGGGTTAATGGTTCCAGCGCTTGGGATTTTTATGTATCCAAGTCCACATCGACCCACCATCTATTTCTTGATGACCTTGTTGCAAACCCTTACGTGCATGGATAGAACTCTTGACCAAATCCTAGAATTTTCGGACCTTTCACCATCGCGCATTCCAGTGACGTTATTATCGGTGATGCCGTTGTTAGAGAAGCCTGCTCCGGCGGCGCATCCTGCGGCGCGACATTCCTCAATATTTTGGTGTAAGTCCATCTCTGAAGCATGTGTCTCTTCCATAGTTGTGTGATTCTCAAAGTTTCCATGACAATCTGCATCTTTGTGGCTAGGGGAGTGGTTTGAGCCGAGCGGGCTTGTGATCTGTACAATTCGAGCTCAAGCGGTCTTGACTCGAACTCGATTGATATCAAGTTCGAGTCAAGCTTAATCGAGCTCGAATGGTGTGTCAAGCCAAACTCAAACCTATTTATTTGAGGCTCGAGGCTTGCAAGCCGAATCGCAAGCTAGTATATATATGTATATGTTAAATAATTTATATATATAAATATGCAGTAAATTAATCTATATTTATATGATTTAGTAATACTAAATATGTGATATACTATATATTTCTATCTATTTATTTTGACAATAAATATGATTTAATAATATTACGATTCAATAATTACAACAACAATTATATACAATACTACTAACGTATTACTTTTTTTTTTGTGAAATTAACATATTACTATGATAATATATAATACTTATCCAAATAAATAATTTAATAAAAAATTGATTTAATTGCTATAATAAATAATTAATTACATAATTATATATCTTAATAGAATATTAGTTAATAATTTTTTGGTATAATTATAGGATATATTCCATAACTTATACTATATTATATATTATCTATAATATATATAGGATCCTTACCAAATTTGGTATCATAACACATCTTAATAATATATTATTTTACATCAGATTATATAATATTATGAACAAAAATATATTCACTCAAAATATTTAACATAATAAAGTAATAAATATCATATATAGTAATAACTAATTAATAACATAAATATATTCTTAATAAAATATTAACTAATAATTTTTATTGTGTAATTACATGATTTATAATTTATTATAATATATTTTATAATATTTATACATAATCTAAATATCAAGTATATATATTGATGATCATAATCAATTAATAATGATATAAAATTCAAAATTATTAGTATACTATATATTATATACTTTAATATCTTTGTTATTATTTAATATAATTCTTGAGAGTTAAAAAATATTCAACAAAAATGTGTTGGCTCGTCAAGTTGAATTAAGCTCGGCTCGATTTTTGGGCAAGCCAAGCTCAAGCCCCTAAAAAACTAGCTTGACAAGCTCAAGCTCAAGTCATACAAATAATTTTCAAACTCAAGCTCAAACTAGATTGTTTTGGTCAAACTCGACTCGACTCGAAACGCACCCCTATTTGTGGCCAATATGCAGACATCTTCGACAATAAAGCGGCACTCTTTTGTATATAATAAACTGAATCCATGTGACTCCATAGAATGTGAGGCTCATCCGTTGCTTCAATGACTTTAATAAATCCACCTCGACGCATGCCCTCTTTATCGATGGCTTATTTGCATCAAAAGTACCTTCGTTGAAACATAACTGTTCGCCAATATTTTTTACTATATCGCACAGTGAATTCGGCTTAGAAAATTGAGTTGATAAACCCGGAAATTTCACCCAACTGGAGCAATTGAGGACTCGACTTTCGTATTAAACACCGGTTGTAGCACCCCAACCGGAGGATACCACAACCCCCGCACTAAGAGTCATACCCAGCCATGAAATGGAAAGTCCATGCCCGAATCCCAATCAAAGCGAACGGGAGACCAATTCACGCGCTAGGGTAGGCGGGGGCTAGAACCTCGAAACCAAATAATCCAAAACTCTAAATAAAATCAGAGTTATGCAACAAATGCGGAAGCTTAACACCAATACATTATAATAACAACGAGCCACGGGCTCTACATACAAAAGATATACAAATAACAATGGACTTCACAACCTAAACAATTCATTAACAATTTATAAGCACCAGGGTTAATAATATGATTCAAAGTGCAAATATGAGTATAAATGAAACCTTAAACCTAAAATCTAATGCAAGACTCTGAAAGACTCAAATTTCCCGCCTAACTCTCCCAACTGCAAGAAAACTAAAAATAAAACCGGGTTCAGACTATAAGAGACTGGTGGGTAAAAAAAGGAGCATAAGTATGTAATACGATAAAAGTTAAACAAGTATATACAAGCTATAATCCCATACGAGGTTTGAAGAACATTTCCCAAGTGGGTAAAACTAAGAAATCAACGTTTGGGATTATAACAATCATAATTCATTCATTAGGTTAATCAATAGCCCGGCAGGTAGGCGTGCACAATCTCCATCCATCTCCTTTATGTATCAGTTAACTGATAAACCCCAAAAATATATCGAGCTTTGATCATGCAAAGTTAGCATAATTAACACTTCTTATAATTTCCGCGATAATTCAGCAAACATAAAGTTGTGCTTTAGGGAGAAGCACTAATAGCTTGCCTGTAGAAGAGGTAGTGTCTAAATCTCCTGTAGTAACACTTGTAACTAACACATCTTGTTTTTTGGAAGACATATCGCTGCCTGTTCCAAGAAATGTCACTGACATAAAAAAACAAAAAGTAGCTCGACACAGCATGGATAAATTCGTAGAAATATATAGCACGCACACACACATATGAATACATCACACCCAAAATTAAGCGTGTTTCGCTGCTTCATAAGCCAGGCCACTGATTTTTTTTCTCCAACAGTTCATTCTTGATTTCGTGATCGTAAACTCTGAGGAAGAACTCGATCGAAATGACAAGTTAGTAAAGTGTCTCAACGTCTTTCTTTGCAAATGGAATAAACTGTTCCGAGCCTAAAATATCGGCACAGAGTTCACCACAAGAAACTTGCTCTGAGGCGTAAAGAAGCCTGTGAGATTCAAGAGCTGCTCTAAGTCATGCATCAACGAAAGTATGGAGCTACTCTAAGTTGCCATATGAATATGATAGGTTTTCCTTTGTTTCTTTCTGCAATCTAATTATCTGTTGCGGTATTCGATTGTATTCCTTTGTATTTTAGCTAAGCTATCCTGTCCACTCAAAACAAATTTTTTTTGCCTTACTCTCTGTTTTATTTATGTTTCAACTATCTTAGAATATATTTCCTTCCATATAAATGCAAAGGAAATATCTTAGGCTAGAATTTTCCATAACTCAGTGTGAGACTTTTACAAAACAAATGAAATGAATATGCTTATTACACATTTTGTGACGCCTAGGTGCGGGTCATCCACATCCCCCGCACCTAGACCCGAACTCACACATGAAATAGACGTCCATACATGAGCCCAAAGTACTAAGCGAGCAGGGACCTACACACACACACACTAGGCTAAGCAGGGCTATAACTAAACAGAGCGCGCAAAAGAACCAAAACAGATAGCGGAAGCAAAACCCAAGATCAACATAAAAGCTCGACACGAGCATCATACAATGCCACACAGGGCTAAATGAATAATACATCAAAGTCTCCAAGTACAAAATATAACATAAAAGAGTTCAAGTATCTCCAAAAGCAATAAACGTGATGCAGACTAGACCTAAACAAGCTAGTAAGACTCGAAGACGTACTTCTCCGCCTAGCTCGAGCAGACCTGCACTAAA
>JBBMKE010083745.1:0-17287 GCA_037834125.1 Lippia alba | reverse complement strand
CCAAAATTACAAAATCATCCCTAAAGTTTACAAAAATAACAAAACGATCCCCACAAAATATGATTTTAACAACAAATCAGGGGCATTTTAGAAATGACATAACGAACCCTAGGGACCACAAACGGTTCTCAAATGTTAGGGACTAATTTGTAATTTTTTGAAAATTGTGGACTAGGTTGTAATTAGACCTAAATGCAGAGTAATCAGATGTAATTTTCCCTTATTATTATTTTTTGTCTCACATCATTTTTTTTAAAACACGTATATTTAAATGGATTCGAACTTTTTTTGCCCACATCCAAAGGTCATAAACTCTAAACATAGCAAAATGCCCACACCAAATACTCCTCTAAACCTTTAAATATTAAGAATGTCGTGGATTTTAGAGGTACATTAATTGTTTATAAAGAAAAGAAAAAAAAAGAAAAGAAAATTAGTAAAAGGCGTTAATAAATGAAATTTATTAGCTAATGGGAGTCGGTCCAATTGTATTTAATAAATTTATTTCTAGGGCAATATCGTGGTTCTAATTCACTTTGAATGTGTATTTAAAAAAAAAACAAAGAAACTTGTTGTCAAGTATCTTCTTAAATTTTGAAAAAAATAATAATAAAAAAGGATGTATAAGATGAATACTTCTGTTTTGTATTTACATAGATAGCGGCCCAATAAGAAAGTTTTACATAGATAATATAAAGACAGAAAAGGCATATAAGAGTTAAAATATATAGTGAATGTAAAGTATCCCACAAAAATATTTCATACAACAAAGTTGAATTTGGTAATGATTTTTTTTTCCTTAGTATACTAGGCACATATAAAAATTACATCCAACAAAAATCATAACTAATAAGTTAATTCTATAATGTAATAGAAGTTCGAAAACACGTACCTTGTAATCGTCTGCAGAATTTTGATTACTTAAATCTGAGAAGAAGAAACTCATGAATTTTGGACAATTGATGATAATCATCTTCTTCAATACAGGGAATTCAATGCTTTTGACTCCCTTACCAAAAACTGTGAGATTTTCTAGATCGCTGAGTTTCAACTCTAATAATTTTGGAAAGTGAATGGTACGATATTGATTTTCTTTATTTTCATTCAACACCACTTGTTCCATCATCTCACAATTTGTAATCTCAAACTTTGTAAGTTGTAAGGGAAAATCCGTTGATATCATTGTGGATGACAAGACATTACGCAACTTAGGACATTTGTGGATTTTTATTTCAGAAAGGTCCTTCATTGAAACACTTAGATTTTGACTTTTCCATAGGTGTATCAATGCGGGCAAGTAACAAAGTGATAACCTTCTTAAATTCTTAAAAGAATTAGATCCCTCTGTAATAGAGGAGTTCCATATCACTTCTAATTTGTCAAGTCCCCATAGCTCCATTGTCTCCAACATCGGAAAAAATACCTGTAAATAATTAAGTATCATATTTATATAATAATTCAAAAAGGAAAAAAAGGAGTATTATATATTAATAATTGAATAATTTTTTTGTATTTGCACACGGCTATAAGTGTATCTAGTTTTTCGTATTAATTAGAGTTTCTTGCTCACAACTCATCAATAATATCCAGTTTCAATTAGATCAACTGACCTATTATTAGACAAAATCATATTATTTATTGTTCTTAGAGATTATAATTTTATTATTTTATTTACTATGAAAGTATGAAAAGCAACTTGAACTAACCCTTCAGACTAGGAATCTATACAAGGATCGTTAGCGTCTCTTTGCACCCTCACAGAAATTACCCAAATTAGTATATAAGAAAGTAAAAAAGTAATATAAATAGTTAAAGGATGTAGGCATACCGTTTGGGTGCAAAGCAATTCATCTACGTTGCGGGCCGCCGTCGAAATTTGGTCAGTCCCATTAATACTATTTGTGAATGAGAAGAGACTTTGAAGTTTGTTGCAGTTTTCAATCCTAATTTGACGAAGGTTGTCGAGTGAAACAATGCTCCTATTTGATCTCTTCCACAAATGCTTTAGAGCTGGCAAATCAACAAGCTCTACCTTTTGAAGATTCCTGATGGAGTGATCTAAAACTGTACCATCATATATCTCTTCTAAGTTGGGAAGTTCAGACAGTACAAGTTCTTTAAAGATGGGAAAAACATCATATTCACTCGGACCATGAATTAAAGATGTTGTTGAATTCACCACCTTCTTAATAGTTGAACCATCTCCTTTCAAGTAGTCATTCGCACTATTTAAAAATCTACGAATCCAACTTCTCACACTAATATCTCCACGTAACTTCATATCTCCAATTCCTATGTGATATCTTACACTATTTGGAGAAAAACTTATCTCCTTTATTTCAATCTCCAAGCATGTCAGTTTCGACAAATTTGCAAACTCATTGAGGCACGCATTCCTTCTCTCTTCTCCTTCTACCTCATCTATTGCCAATTCCCATCCATCAAAGCTCCCAAACATCTTGAACTCCTCCAATTCGACCAACTTCGATACGACTCCTGGAGGGATTCTTTTAAGACTATTGCATTCTGAAAAATTTAACTGCTTGAGCTGACTGAGATTTCCTATCTCAACAGGCAACTCCTTAATTCCATCACAACGATAGCAATCTAGAATTTCCAAACTTAATAACTCTCCAACTACAGAAAAAGAGACCAACTCGCAACCCACTAAGCGCAGTGTTCGAAGATTCTTTAGCAATTGTATTTCCAGTGGTATTGATTTCATTACAATAAACTCGAAGGACAACAAACTCAGTTCTTTGATTCCTTCAAAAATAGAAGAGTCCTTGATTTCAAACTTTCTATTTCGGCCATGCATCCTTAAGAGGCTACTTGTGTTTTCTGAATGGACTGAAACCCAATGGTATGTGTACTCCGACGGCAGATGCATTGTGTTAAATTTGAAATCAACAATCACCCCTTCATTTGCTTCATGTCCAGCAATATAAATGGCCACATCACGAATAACATCATGCATTTTCACATGGTGTTCGTCTCTACCCCTGAGCAGCAAGAAACGATTTTTAAGCATATCAGCTATTGTGAATATTCTCCTCCTTACTTTTTTTAACATTCCCTCAGACGCGTTAGAGAAATCCCAATTAGAAAACATTTGTAACCCGATGCAGTATGAAGTCAATTCCTCAAGGCTAATATCTTCGTCCTTAGGAAATAGGCTGCAGAGCAAGAACAACGTCTTTGCATGCCTACTTTCTAATTTTGTATAGCTTACTTTCAAGGGCTTATAAACATCTTTAACAACACTTGGCATATCTTCTGGGTTGGAACTTTTGAGTTGTTGCAGCGCATCTTCCCAAGCAACGATGTTTGTTTGATTTTTCAATGCAACAGCGACGATTATGAGGGCGATCGGCAAACCTTTGCACTCTTTGGCAACTTTTTCTGCTATGGAAGACAAACTTGGATCATCAAAGCAGGACCTTGTCTTTTCTCTAAAGAGAAACCATGCTTCGGTATCAGACAAGATATCCACTCCATAAACTTTAGCATCCATTTCTTTTAATACATCCTTGCTTCGAGAAGTTAAAATGATCCTGCACTGCCCATTTCCACGAGGAATTCCCAAATCCTCCAATTTGAATTTTTCCCGAACATCATCAAATACAATGAGTATTCTCTTCGTACCCATTAGTCTTGCGCGTATTTTGTTTGCTCGAGCTAGTAATGTTTCTTCACTCAACTTCAAACCCAAGGATTCTGCAATCGCACTTTGTATTCTCAACAAATCTGCTTGTTGACTAACGACAACCATAAAAATTTCCTGGAATATATTTTCTTTCTTCGTTCTGTCCATGATTCGTTTTGCCACGGTTGTCTTGCCCACACCTACCGTCCCACATATCCCAATTGTTGTGACCTCCTTAGCTTTCAAAGCGTTCATGATGTCCTCCTCAATCTGTTTCCTAGAATCTAACTCGTGTGTTGTTCCTAATGGAATTTCAACCTGTGCTGCTGGGAGTGGGGCCATGGCTATATCAGTAATCTTCCTTCGTTCCTCCATTAGCTGCTTCATTTCTCCAGTTATCTTCACAGCTTCCCTACTCAGTTGAAGACGTGATTTGACACCCCAACAACCATTTTTCACGGATTGAATTCGATCATCAATACTGCTCTTGTCAACTCGGATCTTAGTGCTTGCATTTTCTAACCAGGTTCTAACCTCTGGGAGAATCACTTGCGCATCAATCTCAGCCGCTTCAACTTGCCTCTGCAGTTCAATTCTTGCATCTTCCAGTTCTTCGGCTTCATTTCCTAGGCTCTGAATGTTGTTGTTGAAGAAACATAGATAAGTAAATAGATGCTTGATTTTCACAACAGTGATTCTTCCAAATTCTTCCATAGCTGGTTTCACGAAACTTGACAGGATATCCGTCGTTTCCTGCACATCTTTGGATATTTAATACAACTTTTATTGTATTCAACGAGCAAGAGAAGGGAACAAAATTGAAGATTGGAGAGATGCTAATGTAATTTGATGAATAATGTGTTTGGCCTTACTCACCCCCAAAAACTAGCTGTTGAGGGGAGGGTTGCCAAACCATTATATATTGAGCTTCACATTTTTGATTATTCGATGTGGGACTTAACACACCCCCATCACGCCCAGGGCCGCGGAATGCGGGACAAATTGGAGCATGAATATTGCAGGAATCGGAACATCTGCAAGCCGAGAATCGGAACATCCGGTGGGGTGGAGAAACAGGCCTAGAATTGGACCTGCTCTAATACCATGATGAATAATGTGCTTGACCTTACTCACCCCCAAAAGCTAGCTGTTGAGGGGAGGGTTGTCAAACCATTATATATTGAGTTTCACATCTTTGATTATTCGATGTGGATAATTATCAAAGGATGTATAACTATATATTAACAAGCCGGAGTCGCTCACATAAATTAAAGAAAGAAAAATAATTGTTGGCAATTCCCAAAGAAATATGAGATCTTGTAAATACAGTTTGTATCCCTTCAAAAATTTTAGAATTAACAAACTTTGATAATTCTAGCTCGAGTGTGACTCGGTCAAACCGATGTAATGAGGGAGTGAGTGTTTTGTACTTGCCATATAGTTGGTGGAAAATTTATGGAGAGTGACCAATCAAATAACAAGTGTAATACACTTGCCCTTTTAATTGATTTTGGGCTAGAATTTTTCTAATAGGCGAATATAACTTGTATAATTAAGCAATAATATACCCAAAAAACAAAAGGGATCTTGTAAAGTAAAATAGATACTTACGCGTACTCAAATGCTTGGAAAACTCTGAAATTATAAAGGTACAGCTGCAGCACTACAAAACCTGGATATAGTGATCTGAAAATGCCCAAAGGAAGACAATATCAACTATCAACTAAGATCTGGTGGATGAGTCACTCTCTTAAATACAACTTTTATTATATATACCTAGTAAGAGCAATGTGTATTGCAATAATCCAGTAAGATTTAATTACTCCCGGGTGGTATTCAAAATATATAAAATATCTTTTTACATTAATTTTATTTTAATTACATTTCTTTTCATTTTAAATAGATTTTAAATAACTTCCTTGACATGCGATTTTACTCTTCAAGTTTGAGAATGTACTAATTTATATTTAGGTGTTGAAATATTTAAAATATTATATTATTTTAATATAGAATATATTTTTCTCTTTTTCAGTTATTGGTTCTCTTCATCTTGATTTTCTTTCTTTTTTTCTTTTCCACCTAGTACAAACATTTTTTTGTCAAACATTTTTCTTTCTTTTCCTCTTATTTTTAATTTATTTGTATTTCTTATTATTTTTAGTTAGCCGAATGACAACGTCTTCTTCAAGAACAATAAAAATTTTACTTTTTGCACTCAATTTATATCCAAATAAGAAACTTTAACAACAATTAATAAAAAAATTATACTTTTGTTCTCTTAATTCAACTTCAAATAAAAAAAATTTAAAATAAAAATCGAATACTGCTTTAAATAAAAAAATTGAATAAAAGATAATTATTTAAATAAGATAAATATGTGGTCAGCACAAAAATATTATTACTCATTTAAATTTAATTAATATATAAGAGGGTATTTTAGCTTTTCAAAATTAAAATCAGACTAAAAATTAATTTGGGAGGCGGTTTGAATTTTTTTAAATATCACAAGAGGTTAGATTCGAATAAACTCAAATGAGGTTTGTAAAACATTTTGAATTTCACAAGGTGGAAAATTAAATTTTACTCCACAATAATCATATAATTTATCTAGATTTTGTTTTTATTATTAAACTATTTGTTTAAATTATCTAAATTATCAAACATTATTTTAGAAAAAAATAAACACTATTCAAACTTTAATGCACCGACACTTCTAAAAATATCATTTTGCCGTGTCGTGTCGTGTCGGACACTTCTCACATGGGAAATTCACAAAAAATCCGTGTCGCCGTATCCATGTCGTGTCCGTATCCGTGCAACATAGTATTCAAATTTCTAAAAAGAAGAGTAAAACATCATTCAAGACTTTTTAATATACATAGAAAAATTAGTTCATTAAAATTAAATCATGAACAATTAATTCATATCATATTTATTGAATAAATTTTTCTTTTTCTTCTATATATAATTTAGAATACTATGCAAAGTTTGTCTTCTCATTATTATTTATTACTATCTCATCTTCGACCACGACTGCATTCTTTAAATGATTGTCACATTAAATCCATAGTCATTTTTCTTCTAAATCCTCGTTTCATCGTACATTTTAAGAAATTCAAAATATCTTATATATAATCATTAGTTATATACTCATTATAAATTAGGTCACTGTTTCTTTTCTCATAATAATAATTTTCTTTAATTAGAATTAGAGTTAAATTAGATTTGGATTGCGATAAAATGCGGATAAAATTTGATTAGAATTATGATTGTAACCAAATTCTTATCTATATTTGAGTAAGTATTTAATTAGTGGCCTGGTGTGGCTTTTCTTTAAAAGAAAAAGTAAGTATTTACTAAGATTTAATAATTATTTATAATATATATTATTTTACATAATTAGCCTTGATTAAAAATGATTGAGAGCAGTATTCCAAAGGATATTTTGGACAATCAAGACATTTTAAAATATTCAAAAACAAACTCGTATTTTTGTAATACGGATAGACAGATAGATGAAACGAATGATCCGTAGCATGTATGCATATGATTCCTAGTCCCGGCCCCTCAAATATTTAGATAATCAAATTAAATGTGTTTTTTCTGTAAGCATGTAAGCATATTCATTGTCCCAATACAGATTTGTTGTAACATACCAAAATTAATTGTGAAAATAATTACTTCAGCTGCCCAAAAGCTTATACCGAATATTATCAACTGCAGCTTTAAGAGATTCGTAGGAGTATAACTAAAATGAGAGAGAAATGTATGACAATATGAGGCTAAAACTCTTTGATCTTATTTGCTTTGCAATTTTCGTGCAGTGATGCTAACTTCAATAAGTTTTGAAAGAAAAAGACATGATAAAGAAGAAAAGAAGATTTGAATTGAATGAAGTTGTTCTGAATCATATACTTTGCCTTCATTCTAATCCAACAGTTAATTATCCAACTCTTGTGCTTTAGGTTTTCTTCGTGTTTGGTTATTCTATTTCAGTTTTATGGTATTTCCTAACATAAATATGATCCCTAGACCCAACCCATCAAGTTTTTCGACAATCAAATTAAATGTGTTTTTCTTTCGTAAGCATAAATCGTAAAGAGAAGAAAATTAAAAACATGAATAAATTCATTGACCCTATACATAAAAGAAGACAGATTTTGTTGAAACGTACCAAAAATTGAAAACATGTAATGTAACATACCAAAATTAATTGTGAAATTAATTACCTGAGCTGCTCAAATGCGTTTGTCGAATATTATCAACTTCAGTTTCAAGAGGTCTGACAGAGTATGGCTAAAATAATGAGAGAGAAATGTAGGAGAGAAATATTTGCGCAATTATGCTAACTTCAATGATTCTTGTAAAGAAAAGACATAGTAAAGGACAAAAGAATATTTGAATGGAATAAAATTGTGTTGAATCATATACTTTGCCTCCATTGTAAACCGAGTTTAATTATTCTAGTCCTGTTCGTCGGGTTTTCTTCGGGTTTGAGTATTCTTTTTCACTTTTGTAATGTTTTATCTCCTGCTTCACCTAGGTATACAAATGATGTGTATTGATATGTACAAATAAGCGAAACAGAAAATAAAGAATAATTAAAACATGATTCCAACACAGTTCTCTTCATAACATTGTTAATTTTTCTATGGCAGAACTAATTAATTTGTTTGCTTAATGTCCCAATAACTCCGAAATTGATATAACCGAAGGTTTAATTAGATATGAATTGCTTCAAAGTATTTTTTTATGTTTCAATTACGAGGAACACGTGAACCTTTAATTTTTTTAAAGTGAAAGTACTATGAAAACGAAGCAAAAACTGGAAAGTAAGTGGCTTAAAAACATATAGACATAACCAATGGGGGGGCGGGGCGGCCCCCTGCGGAAAATTTTGAGTTTTTTTTTCTAATTCTTTAATTTATGCTAGTATTAGGTTACAATTCTTTGATCTTATTTGCTTTGCATTATTGATGCAAATGATGTTAACATCAATAGTTCTTTTAAAGAGAAGAAAAGGACATGGTAAAGATAAAAAGAAAAAAGGAAACAAATTTGTATGGAATAAAGTTGTGCTGAATCATATACTTTGCCTCCTTTCTAATCCAACGTTAATTATCCAAGCCTTGCTCGTCGGTTTTCTTTCGATTTGGATCTGTTGTTGTCACTTATTTCGATCACTTATTATATTTATGCACACATAATACATGTATCGGTATATAATAAACTACACTAATCAATTATTTAAGTACAGAGATGAAATCGAAATTTAATATAGTGAAGATAAAAATTATAAAAAATAAAAGTATGAATGAGAGTGCATTTTGTTCTCTCGTTTTTATTTCTCGTGCATTTTGACTGAATGCATTACTAGCACCAGTTAGATTTTCTGGTTCCACATATTCTTCTTCGACATTTTCCCAAACCCCTTGTCCACCAAAAAATGCCACTACAACAAAAAGTAGATATTAGGACACTTAATTTAGGATATTTATTTGTTAATGTCCCAAGAGTGTGAACATACGATACTTAATAAATTATGTCCTAATAGTTATATAAGTAGAGATATTTCTAAATAAAATTAATTAACTTATCGTGGGAGTTAAAGAATCCAGCCTCTCACCACTTCTCTTTTCCAACTTCTCACCACTTCTTTTATTCGGTTTTTTTTTCCTACACTTATTCTCTCCCTTATTCACAATTCACATTTCTCCCCCTCTTTTTCTTTAGACTCATCAATAGATTAACTTTCTCAAAACTAAGCAATCGTCTCCAGGTAATCTCCTCAGTCTTCTCATGTAATCTCTTCCAATAATATTTTTATTCTCAATTTCCTAGGTAGCAGATTTTTTGTTCTTAATTCTAGTTTTTCCAATTTCCCTACAATATCTTTATTCTCAATTTTAATTTTTGGATCTTTTAAATGTAGACTTAATTCGGATACTAGAATTGAATATTCAACGATATATTATCGTTGGATTCTTAAAATCAAGATAATATTATTATGATAATATGTGTGCATTAAAATTGTGTGGATAAATTTTTGTTATTTAGTACTTATATTATTACTTTATTAATATTCTGCATTTGGAGATGAGTTCGGATAATTTTGAGTTGTTTTTTTCCTTATATGTAAACTAATTATGTTATTTATGTGATTATCTTATTGGGACTAACTCTAAAATTGAGAGAAAACTAATCTATTTCTTTATTAACGTATTTATTTGTTGATTATCTTGTTGGGACTAACTCTAGAGGAAATTAATGTTCTTTCTTCTTCAATTTCTAATTTGCAGGTTTTGCTTCCTAATAGCCAAATAGATAAGTTGAATTCTTTTTTATATAAAGATGTGTTGTACAATATTATGGTGGTGCGTATATTCTTACAAAAGTGATTAATGTATATTATTTTTATCGCAGGTTGTTTTGGACGATAAATTGCATTGACGAATTATGTTTCATCATTCCGAGAATCAAGACTATTGAGTTTGTAATATTAGAAAGTTTGAATAATTTCTTGTATACATATTGATCTAGGAATGACTACTTGTATAATATAGAATTTTTGGAGTTTTGATGGAATTTATTAAATAAATCATTTTTTGATTGAATGAATGTCCACTATTTTGTATTTTTTATTAGATATATTTATGCTTAATTTTCTACCATGTTATGAGAGTTGACAAAAATAAAAAATAAAAAAAGTGATATTTATCTAAAGATTTTATTGGTATAACAAAGTACGATATAAATTTAAAAATATAAATCACTATTTCTTAAATTTTGTATAGGGACACTTATTTGTGTCTTATAAATGCACTAAAAGGACAAATATAAGTATCACAATAAAATAAGTTATCGAGACACTTTAAGTGTCCCAAAACTTTATGCAACACCAATATATGCGACATTTATATTAAGTGCCCTGAAAACTAAAAGTGTCCCGATATGTACCTTATTAGGATGCTTTCTTGTGTCCCAATAACCAATTTTTGTTGTAGTGTGCTTTCATTTGGATGCCCTCCTTGTCCACCAAGGATTCTCGTGCAGTTTGTCTGAATGCATTACTAGCACCAGTTAGATTTTCTGGTTCCACATACTCTCCTTCGACATTTTCCCAAACTCTTTGTCCACCAAAAAATGCTTTCATTTGGATGCTCTCCTTGTCCACCAAGGAATGCTTTCATTTGGATGCTCCAGCTTTCATAGTTGTCTTTTGTAAGTTTTGAAAAAGGGATAACACTCATCGAAGTCATTTTAATGTGGCTCTGATGCCATTTTGTTGCAAAAATGTGAGAGCAAAAATACTATTTGAGGACAAAGACTATATTTTTATCACTATATTTATACTATTTTTGAGGAAGTGGAGAGGAGAAATTCAAACTCAAACTCCTACAAACTCTCACTTGTTTATTTGTGTTGTCTTGTCTTAGGAAAACAAAATAACAAAATAACTATTAATACTAGTTAAGAGCAACGCTAAAAGACTCCGATAAATACAATAATAAATATATACGAAATGTCATTATGTTTTGGCTCTATGATTAATATAACATCTTATATTAATTTTATTTATTTCATTTACTTGTAATCTTTCACTTTCTTATTTTTTCATTTACTTATAGCTTTCTAATTATTTCATGATGTCGAGATTAATTACCACTTTTAACACATTTTACGATTTACTAAGAAATGGAAAATTAAACCGAGTGATGGTGTCGGAATTAGTTGAGAGAAATCAAACACCAAACATCATATATTTGTATGGAGGGAAGACCATCATAGGCGTGATTGAGCCTCAAGAACTGGGTTTCCAAAGAGCATGGATTCTACTAGCTAGGGTAACACCCGAAAAGATGAAAGGGATGAAGCTATGAGAGCTTGAAAATGTGCAGTAATGGGGATTTTCCAGTTCAGCGTGTGTGTTTCTTGTGAGTGAAGAAAACTTGAGAAAATTAAGAGTGAATTCCTCTATATATAGGTTGAGGGTGAGGGGTATTTAGTAATATTATCCATGTGGTCCTGAAAAAGTGTTGACCTAGACACGTGGCGGGACGTGAGGGCTTGAAAGTGACATGCATGCGTCAGATTCACCTTTTAGGCGGTTAGGCACAACTGTTGTGTCAGCGACAGTTAAGGGATTATTCCCTCGAACGACAAAGTGCGTTTGGGCGAGCTGTCGAGCGTATGGACGCTCGAGTTATAACTCTCTTGTCCAGAGGAGGAATGTCGGACCAACATGCGTACGGAGCCCGAGGGTTGAATCTTCCAGGGGAATACTTCTGTGTTGGGCAGTCCCTTGGGTGAATGCGACGTCGAGGGGAATGAACTTGATCATTAAATAGATACGTGCGATAGAGAAGAGGTTGGATCCATATCGCGAGCCTCGTTCATTCGAGCGTCCCGATTGAACCCTTTCTAGTTCTTAAGGGCGTCAAGGGATTGTGACACGTGTACGGTGGAGATGCGATGGGTCCATCGTTTGCCTCCCAAATTCTGCAGTGATGCTTAACCGTACTGTGGAATTTCAAGTGTCCCGAGCATTTTTCCCTAGAATACGAAAGGTTCAGACCTTCCAGTTGTAAGCCATTCCGAGCGTTCCCGTAATAGACATAAATTGCGCAACATTAAATGCAGTTTCGTCTCACAGGCACTTTCCGCAGTTGCATTTAATGTGGCATGGGGGCGTGGGCGCGTGAGCCTGGGAGTACGTGAGGCGGTTACCAAAAGTGGTGCGTTTATCCAGGGGAATGATTATTTTTTGAATTTGCACAGATCCCATAGCATATAAATAGAGATTGCTTAGGTTTTCCAAACCTTTACGCATTCATAACAATCTTTAAGCATAAGAAACTCTTTGCAATTTCTCTGTGAACTTTTGTATTTCCGGCGAACTCAGGTGAGGTTCTCTTCAATTCTAAGGTAATCCCCCACAATCACTGGGCTCTTGTACTAACAGTAGATTTAGGTCGAGAGGATCATTGTTTAACTGTTGAGAGTGACCATTAATCCTAGAAACCCTAGGTTTCCAGATTTTTTTTCTTCTTCCAAACTTCCGTTCATAACCAAACTCAAGCTTTCATGGCGGGTAGAAACTCTCCAAGTGATTCTGTGGTGAGTGACGTGGCCCAGGAGATGGAGGAGATATCTCCTCATGCTTCGCCTTCACAAAGCGTCATTCCAGAGGTGATTCCGACAAACACGATGGGAGAGAGAGAGAAGAGAGGATTACGGTGTCTATTCTAGTTGCCGGCACAAGTAGGGCAGGTGGCGATGAGGAACTGAATGCAGCGGTCCGAGGGATGAGCGAGGAGAATCCTGATGGACTGAATGTAATGTTCCAGCAAATGGACAATTCCATACTGATGATTCAGCAAGGGGAAAGAGTCCTTCTTGTGACGAATACTACGGTGAGACCTCAAGATCATAGGGTCACTGTAGCTATAAACCTCGAGGAGTTGGGAACCTCTGGACGCTCGGTGGAAAAAGAGCCTCCCCGAAAGAAGAGAAAGGGAAAGGAGACTCTGACCCAAGTGAGGGTCTCCAAGCCTCACTAAACAGATAAAACACCGATAGAAATCAAAACCACCATGACTGTCGAGGAACTCCATAAGTTGATGGACGAGGTATACCGGCTTCAGGACATGGGGGCGTGCGTTCCTGGGGAACAGGACCGAGCAAATGATCCTCTCGAGGGTTGGATGACTGTATACAAGGAGGCTATGGTAGGGGCGTTTACGTTTCCCAATCTCTCAAGATATGAGGACCATCCTCAATTACCTGAATTTGAGCCCTTCTCAAGTATTACCCAATGGCATTGCATTCATAATGCCTTTGTTATTCTGATGAAAGCCACCGGACAAGAACCGTCGATAAACAACTTCACTAGGCTGTTTTAGGTCTCTCGCTCTCCCCGCTCATCACTTGAAGATGGATTCAATTACATCTCCTCGAAGAGGCACATGAAGATAGTTAACTCCCCCAAGACTTCACACGGCGAGACTTGGAAGGGGAAGTTTTTCTTTGTGACTGGCCCTCCGGAAGTGTTCGGAGTCCCTAAGAACTGGGTGGTGCACGGAGATGAGCCGTTGGTGAGGGAGAGACCCCCTTCCATTACTTTCGAGGGTTGGGCAAAGAGTGTCGCTTTCACGATGGAGGAGTTGGATAGCTTTGTAGAAGCGAAAGGCTTGCTACAAAAGGAGGAGGTTTTGTTCCGTTTTGGGCTTTTGTGCCCTCCAAGAATGATCGAGCATCCTCCCATTGACATACTGGAGAAAGACGGTTAGGACATAGGAACTAACTCTCCACTAACCTCTCTTTTTTGTACTAACCCAGAGGATGAACCACGTTTTTGGCACTTTATTTTATTTTGTGTTCCTTTTCTGTATTGATATGTCTTTGACACTAGCCTATTATTTATGTAGCTATTGAAGTGCTACTGGCAAGGCAGCATCGAAGTTTGCCGCTCTTCTCAGAGCTCCAAGCTCGGCGGCTCCTAACCATCAACAACAATCACAACAGCAGACTACTCCTCGAGGAGGGAATGGTCGAGGTTCGAGCGGGAGAGGCGACAGTGGTCATGGAGGCAGAGATGATGGTCGGGCCAGAGGGAGAGGACTAGTTGACGAGTCAAACCTCCCAGGCTTGGAAAGTGAGGAGAATCAAGAGATAGTCGCACCCCTCTAGTACGAAAGAGGTCGAGCGCAGTCGCAAAGCTTGGCTCGGGGGTAGAGATTCATGAGCTCCCTAAGGGTGGTACTGATTCCTCGAGAAAGAGGAGGAGGATGAGGGACTCGGCCCAAGTGTTGGGTTAGGGTAAAAATATGGTGGTGGGGCCCGTCGAGGGCGATGATGGACACTTCCTCGTCGGAGGAAAATGATTACTGGAAATTTGAGCTAGTGGGAGACGCTCGTTATAAGAAAAAGGCCAAGGATGGGCTTGTCCTGTTGAAGAGAGGGCTCACGGCTCGGAACTTGAGCTACAACATCTTCGAGCGAGCCTAGTTTGGGGTTGACCATGCGCAGTTGAATGATCAAACTGCGGAGGAGGTTTTGGCTGACGCTAGCCACGCCCTTATTGTGGTAAACTTCCTCTTTTTCCATACTTAGCATTTTTTCCAATTTACTCTTACTCCCTCAAGTTTTCCTTAAAGCTAACTGTAATGCTTTGAAACTTTGCAGGAAGTGCTCCCTCGATTGAACAACCTAGCGACGCTCGAAGGTTTATGCCTAGCATAAGACCAAGTACAAGAGGCTGGTTAGGGCGCACGACCCTACTGCTCTCCGTCGGGAGTGTACGGAGCTGACTGATCGCTTTTATGCCCTCGAAGACGAGCATACGAAGACCAAGAATGCTCTGAGAGAGATGGATGAAAACTGGAAGATCTCGGATCAGAAGCATAAGGAGGCGAGGGAGTCCTGGAGGTTGGAGAAGGAGGGGATGCAGAAGGCCCTTGAAGAGAATGATGGGAAGTTAACGGAAATAAGTGCCCAACTGCTGAAGATTCAGAGGAGCTTCTCTACGCTCGAGGTACGTACGACAATGGAGGCGGTTGAGAAGTCCGTGCACTCCCGTGCGTTTGACTTGGTGGCTAACTTGCATTGCTTCGCCAACGCTGCCTTGTTCTACTGGAGGGGGATCGGTCAGCTAATCAAGCTGAAGCTAGCACCTGCCAAAGCTCGCCAAGACACTCGGTTAGACATGGACAAGGACGAAAACCTTGAAGAAATTCTCGAAGTGGAAGGCGAGGAACTTAGCGAGGATGCGATGCCAGAACCGGAATACCGAGAGATGGTGGATAGGATCCAAGCGGAGTTCCTCGCAGGTAACAGGCCTCAGCAAGGGTGCCTGACGCTCGACGGGAGTGCTGAAGGCGAGCACTTGAACGCGGAGAAGCCTCTCAATCCAATTCCTCTATCCACTGCTCCTCCTGAGCCCGAAGATCCTTCCGCCTCCAATGCCCAACAAGATGCTGTTTGTGACGCCCCGATCTTTCGGCGGCATAGGTTTGATGTATGTGATATTAATCGAGCAATTTAAATTCCTTTATTATGATTTTATATGATTTAATTGATTATTCTTTGTGTTATTTATATTTGAGAATATTTGAATAAGTGATTTGATCGAACTATGTGAATGTTTGAATAATTTGCGCATGAATGATGTGATCGCGTGTAGATTCTTTGTGTATTGGATTTAGAATTTAGTGGAATTTGGAAATGTGATGGATATGCATGTTTTGAGTGTGTGCATATGTTCGTGTTTCATTTTCGGGTTCATTTGGCATGCATACGCATTTCATTTCAAGTTAGTGACGAAAAGGAGGTTAAAGAGCACTTAACGCACCTTTCGTTCCGGCATGCATATCTTGGGCTTGGGAATTCTGTTTTGAATTCTGTCACCTCTGTTGAGCTCGAATCGACGATTTGGACTCAATGGGACTAGCCTCATATTTTTCTAAAATCGTTCGGACCCTCGAAATTTGCCCGGAACTCAACTGAGCCCTTAATCTCGGCCATAATGACCCTTACTCATTAAAAATGCCATAACTCCCTCAATTTAACTCCAATTTAAGTGATTCTTGGTCCCACATGCTCCATACATAATCCCCTATCAGCCAAAACATATTTCATTCCAAAATTAATCACCAAAGTTAGAGAAAAGCAGCAGCAAACCGAGCTCACTAAGTCTTCCATCTCTTCTCATCTCTTCAAGGTAAGCTTAGATTATTGTATGGCATCCTTCCATCTTTCATTTAAGCTATGGTATGCATGGATTGAGCAAGGTTTGCATGAGATTGGATATATGGAGGGTTTGCACATGATTTGTGAGTTCATGGATTCCTTGGTTGTTTCTCTTGTTTTAATGCATGAAAGTGACCACTTCAGCTCCCTCTTTACATTTATGAACATGTATTATGTTATGGTTGAAGTATTATGATGTTTCCATTAATGAGTTTTAAGGTTTTGTTGGAAAAATGATCATATATGCATATGCCTTACTTTAGCTTCTTCTAGCTCGATTCCTTGCTTGATTGGGACTTTAATCTTTGGTATTTTGTTGTTGGTTCATGCCTTGGTGTGTTGCCTAAGTGTTGGATTGAGTTTTTGGGAGTTATACCCTGTTTTCAGCCTTGTTCTCACGCCTGGAGCTGACTAACGACCATTGGAATTTTCTTGAAGGAAATCAACGGCCGTTCACTCAATGCAGTAGCATCCATGGCTAATGCATTGGATCAACGACCGTTGGAAATCCTTAAGGAGAAACCAACGGCCGTTGATCATGTCTGTGATCACGGTCAAGGTTTTTTGTGCTTTGTTTCGCTTTCGTTTGGTCTTTCCCGCCCCTAACATGTTCCCAATGTGTTATATACATGTTTATTAAGGTGTATTGCTATGCCATGAGTTCTTCTCACTTGATTTCGGTTTATATTTTGTTTCATGTATATGTTAAGTGTTTTGTGTCGAATTTTGGAGTTCATTGGATGTGGTATGTGCGAGTTATGCGATCGTGTGCCCTCGTTGCTCTTATACACGCATGATTGCCCTAATGCTTGGAATGTGAACCCTTAATGCTTGTTATTTCTTACCTTGGTGATTCATATGACTTATATCCAAGTTGATATATGTGCTATGCAT
>JBBMKE010083540.1:0-17300 GCA_037834125.1 Lippia alba | reverse complement strand
CATTGCATGTAACAAAAAAACTATCATGATGGTAGCAATCTTGCGTTGTTCCGAAAGGAAATGGGATGCTTACGTTGTCACAACGATTGATGCAGTTTGACTTTGCTACAGGGAAATTAGTTTGAGATGATGTTGAGGCTGCAAATATAGTTGTGATCATCAGCAGAGATAGTATAGCCTGATTTATGAACTGAAGGCCGTTTTGCGGGAACATATTCTGAAGTGCCATGATTATGAAACTTATGTTTTCCTTTTGTTGTTGAATGAGAGAAACAAGATCAGAAGTCAAGAGCATGGGTCTTTTGAGGAAAAGAAAACATAAATATTGTGGAATCGTTCATATTTTTGATTTAGTCAATGATGTCAAGTTTCACAACTCTCAACTTGATGATGATGACGTGGAATCATCCTTATAATAATTTAATCAAATGGTCAATGATCTTTGATTACGACATATTTTCGACTCGATGTGATCAATTATATGTTAGGGGTACTAATCTTTGAATATTAGGTGAGCTTTTTGTGTGAATATCTAAATTCGTGCTCTGTTTATAACATATATTATTAACCAACTCTAGTCACTTAATAACATTTCACTTATGTTACCTGGAGACAAACACTGCAATATGAACACAATGAATGTATTTCTGCGAAACTCCATGCTTGATCCGTCTCGTTTTGTATTTTGCAGCCTTGAGCATGGAGGAATGTGGTAAATGTCTCGTAAAAAATTCTCATGTGTAGTAATATATGATACTTGGACAATCCTTCCCTTTCAAATTACTTTTTGAGTATTGAATTAGGCCAAATATATCCATTATTTGACAAAAGATAAATAACTTTTATCAAATTTTTAAAAATAAAAGTAAACTAAGTCAAAAAAAAAAAACAAAAACAAAAACAAAAGGCTCAAGTTATGCTTGCTTTGGAGTACTCTTGCTCTCCGACATTGACATATTATTATCTAATTTGCCAGTAGGAAGAAATTGGGTAGGACTATTTCTTTCTTTGATAGTTTATTGAGAGTGGTGTACAAGAATTCTTCTTTTCTTGGATTGTCCCATAGTAGATCATTTGACTTTCAAATAATATCATAAAATCTTTAGTTGTTATCATAGGCTCATGCTCATATTTTTTTGGGTAAAAGACGACTCCAAAAGCATTTTTAGACGTATAGGGGTTTTTTGAATTCTAAGAAAAAACTGATTTTGTTCTTTTATTGAGTTCGTTTGAACTGATTTGAAGTAGAATTTTTTATTAAAAAAAAAATGCTTTCCCACTTCATATCATGATTAAAAATCCACTAGCCCCATGATTACGGTTCCATTACAACGGACAGTTAGATCAAATGTATAAGCAGAGACGTAGCCAGGATTTACGAGGAGTGGGGGCGAAAATCTAAAATTAGGGAGGGCAAACCTAAAATTTTTCTAAAATATATAGGGGTTAAACATAATTTTTCAAAATTTAGGGAGGGCGGGCGCCACCCCCCGCCCCCCATGTAGCTCCGTCCCTGTGTATAAGGATTTGAATTCACTTAAACGAGATATCAGGTTCAAACGTTATGAATGCTAAAAATTATGTTGGGAGAAGTTCTCATGTAAAAGATATTATAACTCGCGACGGTTCCTATTAATATATTTAATATTATAATAGTATAATTATGTGCATTTATATCTTTATTTGTTTTAAAATTATGTTTGAAAACGAATTATAAACAATTACTTCGTTAGATCATTAGAAATTAAATGTTTATTATTTAATATCTTGTCACGAGCAATGAAAGTCATCAAACTGAAAAGGGCTAATCTCATGCACACTTTGTCCTTTTAGGGGTTTTGCATTTTTCCTTTATTCTTTGAATTTTAACAATTTCTCTCCTAATCTTTGAAAAATATTATATTTAATCCTTTTGAACACATTTTGATCGTTGATTTCTCTTCCATCACGGCGATCCAAGTTTCAAAACCATCATCATCTTGTTCGTCTCTCCAAGGAGAACAAAGTCCATACTCCGCTCGACCCTACTAGCCGCTAAAAGTTTCGTTCGTCGTGCGTCATCTTTGACCATTGATTTCTTCTTCGTCAAATTTCAAAATTTTATTTCAAAATAATTGTTGTGTTCCTTGCGTCGAAAGCTTCAGTTTGATATATAATATCAACGCATTTGAAATTAAACTTGTGCAAATTTACTTGTTAAAATTTATTAAAATGAGTTCAAATGTGATACTTTTCAAAAGTTATAGGAAAATTGCTAAAATCAAAGAATATAGGGAAAGTGCAACTCCCCCATGGGAAGGAGATGTCTAAGATTAACCCCACTGATAAGTTACTTATATCTTACACATCAAAATTTCTTTTTTTGTTTTTTTTAAATCTTTTAATTCTTTACGGAACCTAGCAAATAGGATATTTGGTTAATAAATTAGCAAAAACGAAAATATAATTTATAAAATTAAAGAGAACTTTTATGTATAAATATATCTAATTGGCACGGGATTAAATCTCGATCAATTTCTCGGATAACATTTTTGTGGCCCTTGCTACCAAAAAAATAAAAAATATTGTTGTGGCCCCAACATTTTGGTATGGTAAAAACGAACCTTTTCTTTCTTTCTTGTTTCTTTTCTATTTCCTATTTTTTTTAAATTAATGATGACAACGGGCGTTGCACGTAAGATTTATGCTTTATTTATTTTAATGAGTTAAAGTATTAGTAAATTTTAATTTGTTTACATAAATGTAATAATATTATTAACAAATTTATCTTATTTTTAATCAAATCAATTGTATTACTTTTAAAATTTTAACTACCAAGTGTACATGCCATAAATAATCAATTATAGGAAAGAAAATCCATTATAGTATTTTTCAAAATAAAAAGAAATTATAGTCTCACTCCCACTTTTACTCACATGCACACATATCAAAATTTTGTATTAAAGTTCTCTTCAAAATCATCAACAATCTCTAAGGGTCGAGCCAACTAAGTAAACCATCGATATATTAAATTGGAAAAATAATAAAAAGTTTTATTTTTATTTTTTTAAATTTTTTATTAATAATATTTTTATTAATTAATAATTATTTTTATTTATACATTCGTTTGTTGAATTATATAATTAAATTTTTTTTATAAGTAGCATAAATAAATGAGATTGATGTATTTCTTTTTAATTCATGTAAATTTATTTTAGCGATGTAAATAATCTGACATGTGGAAAAACACGGCATAGTCAATTTGTCTTTCTAATATCTATCACATTTCTATCTCCGACTCACATAAACACATTAAATATTATTTATTAAATAAGTTCAATATTTACTCTTTTATTTTTTTTAACACAAGCATAAAAAGACGTGAGTTAAATGTATATTATATGTTGGAAAGTAGGGCAGAAACGTCATTTCGGTGGCCATGACAATGGCGAACTGATGTAAGGCGGTTGTGTTTACTGTATTCACTTTTCAATTTTCACGTTTGTATTTTCTTCATTCTCTTCTAAAAGGAACCTAAGATTAAGTTTTATATTTTGATGATATTTTGGTGCTGCTGAATTGTCATCTATCCACCCCGTCTACCGGTCTAGCCGCCACCACCGGCCAATTGCTGACTTCTCGTACTTTGGCCGCATCCAGCCACCCACCGTTCTCACCAAGTCGCCACCACGATCAATCATCCCCACAGTCGTTGCTTACCTTCCGTCTTCTCCTCCGAATCTTTGCCACCGACAGCACCACCGCCATCCAGGCCGCAATACCCAACCCAATCTAGTATTCAGGTATGTTTATTGTGAAACTTTCTCCTTTTTACTTTATTTTATAATAAAAAAATCATGTGAACTAATTTGTGGTGGAAAATAATGTATTCGTTTGATACCCGTTACCTGAATATTATAACATTTGGTGGAAAATGGTGTTATGTTGGTTGCTTGATTTGCGCAATGAGTTTGAGTTATTTGGAGATTTTCGATTTTTAATAGACAATGGTTTGGTGTAATTTAGGATGATATTAATTTCTGAGATTTTTTATGACGGGTAAATGTGATCTTCGTTTCCAGTTCTCCAAGGAATTAGAAATAAACTAAAAAAACAATGAATAAATCCTAGTGACCTATCACTTTTAATGTATCGGGTTTTTATATTCGTTGTATTTTTTAATTTCTCGCTTGGTAGATATGAGAAATTCTACACTTATTGGGAATTCAACATGCAATTCGTTGAGTTTATTAAATTAAATGTCACTTTTATGTTTAAATTAAACATTGAATTTTTGTAATTTGAAAAGATCATGTACAATATCATCGTATAATATCTAACTTTCCATTTATATTAATAACTGATTGCATTGCGATTTGAAAAATACATAGATAAAGTAATTATAAAAAACATTTCAAAATACAGAAACACGATTATTTATTTAAATAAAGCTAACTATGATTATTTATTTAAATAAAGCTAACTCTTAAATAGTACTAATAGTCCAAACCTCTATAATATACTTAAAAAATGAGAAGAAATATATAAAAAGTTTCTATAGAAGCTTAGAGTTTCTGTAGGAGCCTAAAGAACTATATAAAGAACTATTAAACTTCATTCCTTCTCTTACTTGATCTCTTTGATATAATGTGCGATTTATTTTTCGTTTTCTTCATGATACTTTGAAGTGTGTCCTCGCTGTCACTCAAGATGTAAAGATCATCTATACTTTCAAGTCTATGCTTTGTAGTCTTAGTTGTTTTTCCTCCGTTTTCTACTTCAATTATGGAGACATCGTTATCTCGTTTTTTACTTCTATGTTTCTTCTTCATCTCGCAATCTTTAGGAATTGTAGATTTTCGTATATCATCATTTTTTTGGTAATCACTTGGGTGTAAATCATCATCTCCTAATATTGACGCGTTCAACATATTATCCTTTTGAACATTATCCTCATGTGCCAAATCTCCATCGTTTTCTTCATAACTGTATATTGATTCAAATTTCTTTTCACCATCCTGGCCTACGTTGGGTTCTACTTTTTCGATTGCATCAGCTACTGCATGCAATTTTTCATTGATGACTTCTACTCTTCGACTAAGTGCAATGAGAAATCGAAACTCCGTTGATACTTGTAAACTCAATCTCCTATAATATCTAGACTTGTGTTCTCCCTCCTAAACATCATTAAGATTAATATAGATAGTAATTCTATTATAGTTTTTGTTAAGGTTTTCTACCTATGATATACAGTAAAATAAAATACTAAATTATATAATTAAAAATAAATGAACATAAAAGAAAATATTGAATATGATAGAAAGTATCGGATAGTCAAAAGGGTGCAATAATAAAAAATTTAAAAGATAAAATTTTGGTTAAACTAATGGCTGTAAAATTTTGTGATACACAAGAGCATAAAAAAATGGTGATAGAAAATTACAAGTTAGGCTCAGTCAAAAAAATAAAAATAATAAAAAATTGACAAGTTAGACCAATATTAGTTCCTATTAGGTATATTACTTTACTTGTTTAAAAAAAAGATATATTACTTTACTACTAATGTAAATATTAATTTAACTTATATCCATATATTTTATTGTGTTTATTTATTAAAATTAATAGATAAAATAATATAAGAAACTATATTTTATTTTAGGTGAAAATATATTGTACTAATTTAATATAATATTATACATAATTTGATGAAAAAACTCATAAATTAAATTAAATTTTAACAGAAAATTAAAAAAAAAAAAGAGAGAAAAAAATATTTACAGAAAAAAGTAAGTGAAAAAAGTTGAGAAGAAAAAGAACACTAAAAGTACATATAAAAATATATTTGTAGAAGAGTGAGACGAGATAAAAAATAATAATAATAACTACAAAAATAATAATATACAACGGAATTAAAATTATTTTTACAATTCATGTAATATTGATCACGTAAGGACCATGAGTGTTCATTTATGATCCGGATTGAAATCATCTTTAAACAAGAGTATAGTTTATACATAAGGGATTTAAAATGTATGGTTCTTGCAACAGTATTGAAATCATCTTTAAACAAGAGTATAGTTTATACAATAAAGGATTTGAAATGTATGGTTCTTGCAACAATTTGTTCGGTTCATGCAGCTAGCGCAAGATCTTATAAAATACGGATCGTAATACCCTTATTATAAGAGTTATAATAAACACAATTAAGGCTGATTTTGTAAATTACAAATTGAATACATAAATATTTTTTAGGATACTTATTTCTAATCAAACTCTCAATTATCTCCATTTGGTTCTAATCAAAATATAACGAGGGGATTGTAGAGATCAATATTTGTAGGAAACCAAAACATTCCTATTTTGATTGAATAAGAATAATTAAATATAATTAGAATTTTACAAAATTATCCCTGATTTATATTTACTAACATATTTAATATAAAGGTAATTTAGGTGATCCGTATTTTATAAGAAAAAACTCGCTCTTTTATAATATACATAAAAAATTAAAGAACTTTTCCATATGTCGTGTGCTTCGATTAGGTCGACTATAAAATAAGTATGGTTGTTGTCGCCACTTATAATTTTATATTTTTAAAATTTTCAAAAAGAAATACGTGTTATTTGTTCTTAGATTATTCGAATCAAATAAATTATTTACATTAATAAAGTAAAGCAAAGCTAATTATAGCCAATGAAATTAGATTGAAACAGTTGGAGGTCGTGAATAGTTGTTGGGTCGTATGAGGCTTCAGCTCACTGAGCAGCCAGTCTAACAAACAGATTGTGAGGTCCATGGGAAGAGTTAGCAGATTAGGTGCAGCCCTAACAACTCACCCCTGATTTTAGGTTTTGTTCCAGTTAAGGGAAACGCGAGAAAACTATCCGATGGATCATGGTTCTTGAAATTCGAAATAGCTCAGCCTCCCCCACAAGAAAACATCCACTGCCTGATACTTCTCAACTACTCACCTGGTCAGTTATCACCTCTCCTGTCCCACGATTTCCTGCTCCTTTCTGTATTAGTGAGTTCCTAGAAGCAATCTCCCGATTTTAGTATACCATAAGCTCACGCATATTTACAAGGACCTGCAATACTTATTTTTCAATTCTCTGCAATACTTTTTGCCCTACTCTCAATCCTCTTTTACATTTATTATTGTTCTTTTCATTATCCTTACTGTTGAAGATCACATATATGGCATAGTTGACTTTGCTCGGTTTGGTAGTGATTAGCCCTGATTTGTAGTGATCTTGTTTCTCGTATGTTTGGCTGAATATTCTAGCTCCCACGTAAATCAAACACACAGAAAACCATACAATGAATAAAATTATATATGTCTTCTCTGAATACTATGTCCTAACATGGTATCAAAGTAGACATAGATAACATGGTATCAGAGCAGACATAAATATTGTCTTTACGTTCCTTCTTTATCATGTAAATTACTGTCTTTGAGCCATATCACGAAAGAACTGAACTGTACCGTGCTGATATACCCTCGTTTTTGCTTGATACAGGACATTCCTACGAAGGAGATCATCGGGCGTGGCACTGAGCGTGACGGATTATATTATATTGATGAAGTGGAGAAACCCTCCTAGGCTCTTCTTTCAGCGGGGACAGAAAATACACAACTTTGGCTCTGAAAATGTTATTTCCTACACTGTTGGTCATCCCTCACTCGGGTATCAAAAAATGTTATTTCCTACACTCTTCTCGCATAATTAGTCTTTGAATTTGTCATGTCAGATTTGCCTTACTACTAAAAGTCATAAGGTCTCATTTAAACCTAATAATACTCAGATTGAGTCTGTTTTTTCATTGGTACATTCAGATGTTTGGGGACTAAACCCAGTGACAAATCAGAATCAGTTTCAATGCTTCTTGTGTTTATTGATGATTTCTCACGCATGACTTGTGTTTATTTTTTGAGTTATAAGTCTAAGGTTTATACAACTTTTATTGTGTTCTACAAGATGGTACAAACCTAGTTCAACCAAAATATCAAAATTCTTCAGTCTGATAATGGAAGAGAGTTTGTTAATCGAGAAATGAGCAGTTTTTTCACAGAACATACATCAAACCTCATGTCCCAACACCCCTCAATAGAACGGTGTTTCCGAAAGAAAAAACCGTATCATCCTTAAAATTATCCGGGCCCTATTGACCGAATCTTATGTCCCGAATCACTTTAGGCCTAATGCGGCTGCTACTGCTACCTACAAAAATTCTCAACCACAAAACACTACTATCAGTTTTCCAAACACAAGTCACAATACCCTCTCACCTTACCATGCCACCTCGGATCTTTGGTTGCAAGGTATTCGTTCATGTTCCTAAACATGAGCGAATGAAGTTGGAACCATGTGCAGTGAAATGTGTTTTCATCAGTTATGCACCCCAACAGAAGGGGTATCGGTGTTATAACCCAGCCAGCAAATAGGTTTATCTTACTATGGATTGTGAGTTTCGTGGAGACTAAATACTACTTTCTCACCCAGTCTCGTGATCAGGGGGAGACACAAAATGAATCACAACACTGGCTAAATTATCCCGATGATACAGTGGCATCTAAATCTGAACCATGCAGAAAAGACCTCAATATCACTCCTGCTCAAATGTCCAATGATCCTCCTCCGCATGATGTCCAAATCGAGGTAATAAAATCTCTGAACTCTCTTTCCGATATTCATGATACTGTTAATATCCCAAATGCTGCTGATATGGTTATTCCAAATGTTGCCACAGTGAATCACAGGTAGTCTCTACCACAGTGAATCAATAGAGGAGTTCCCCTACATAGATATTCTCCGAAGCACGTTTATAAATCATCCAAGTACCCCATAAGTAACTTGGTCAGGGGGAGCATGTCCGGAGTTGCCAAAGTACAGAAACCATTCTGAAGACTGTGGAAGAGACTAGACAAAGTATAGAATGGGAGCATGCTATGAATACAAAGATGAAGGATTTGATTAAAAATGGTACTTTGGGAGAACTGTCAACTACCCACAGGAAAAAAAAAGTTGGATACAGATGGGTTTTCACAGTGAAGCACAAGGCAGATGGGTCAGTCGAAAGATACAAAGCCCGGCTGGCAGCAAAGGGGTACACTCAAACTTTTGCAATTGATTACTCCAAGACTTTTTTCCCAGTGGCGAAGCTAGATACGGTTCAAGTGCTACTATTTGTTGTTGCTAATTTAGAATGACCACTACATCAATTCGATGTGAAAAACGCATTTCTACACGAGGATCTGTCAGAAAAAGACTACATAGAACCCCCTCCAGGGTTCGCAGGGAGCTTTGAGTGAAATAAAGTATGCAAACTCCGTAAGGCCCTGCACTAACTAAAACAATCACCTCGGGTGTAGTTTGGCATATTTATATTGGCAATGCAGTGACATGGATATATTCAGAGTAACTCAGATCATAACTTTTTTCTGAAACGAAGAGCGGAACTAATCACGTGCCTAATTACTTATGTGGATGACGTGATCATAATGGGGAGTGATACAAAATAGATAAATCAGCTAAGAGAGAATCTCTTCAGGGAATTCGAAATGAAGGATCTCGAGAGTTTGAAGTACTTCCTCGGGATTGAAGTCCTGCGGTCGAAATGAGGAATCTTCATATGTTAAAGAAAGTATGCCCTTGATTAACTTGCTGAAACTGGTATGATTGATTGTAAACCAGTTGAAACTCCAATACAGATAAATCACAAGCTAAGGATAGATGAGAGTGGGGAACTAACTGAAAAGGAACGGTACTAACGCCTAGTTGGGATAGTTTATGAATCAACCACAGAAAGAAAATATGGATACAGTTATACAGATCATTCGGTATCTCAAAGGATCGGTCGAAACATGAATTATGTTTGGCAGGCATGACCATTTAAATATTGAAGCCTACATTGATGCAGATTGGGCAGAAAACCAAATGACAGAAAGTCCACCCGATTTGACATGGAGGAGTAAGAAATATAAAGTTGTTGACTTATCTAGTGCAGAGGCTGAGTGCAGAGGCATAACAAAAGGCATAATTGAATAAATTTGGCTAAGGAAGTTGTTGACTGAGATTGGCATAACTCCCGATAGACTTGTTGAGACTGCATGCACCGTTCACCCAAACTCCGCATTAATATGATATTGTCTGCTTTGGATCAAACTCGTACGGAATTATTTTTGGGTATCTCCCAAAACTCCTCATACTAATGGAGTTGGGTGAACACTTATATATTTAGACGAATATTCTCCAATCTTCCGATGTGGGATGGGTTTGCTACCCAACAATCCTCCCCTAAACCAAGACCACACCACTTGTGACCTTCCCTTTAGGGTCAATCCATTTGATCCGCCAACCATCTTGCACCGCCGCTACTCCTTTGCGGGACACGCCCCTTCAGGGTCAATCCATTTGATCAGCCAACCATCTTGCACCGCCGCTACTCCTTTATGGGACACAACGCTTGACCTCGTCAACGTCAAGAGGACCTTCAAAATAAGGCATCAACAATAGATCTCCAATTGCAAAGTCAAGGTACCCCTGCAGGTCTCCAGTGTTATTGTCACATCGGGAACTTCCCATACTATACAGTCCACCACTCCGATAAGCCCGAACTTAGGCTATGATACCACTTGTTGGGACCATGCGCACCGTTCAACCAAAATCCGCATTAGTATGATATTGTTCACCTTGGGCCAAGGCCGCACGGATTTGCTTTTAGGCATCTCCCAAAATGCCTCATACCAATGGAGTTAGGTGAACACTTATATATTGGACGAATATTCTCCAGTCTTCCAATGTGGGACTGGTATACTATCCAACAGGACCATTACCACTTTGGTACGACAACAGAGCTGCTATCAGCATCTCAGAGAAGCCCGTTCATCATGACGGAACAAAGCATGTGGAAGTTGGCCGACATTTCATTAAAGAAAAGATTGAAAGTGGTATCATCACGATTCCGTTTGTCAGGTTAGAGGATCAATCGATATTTTGACCAAGGCAGTCACAAGTCAGATATTTCAAACAGTGTTGAGCAAGTTAAGGATTGGCGACTCCATCACTTAACTTGTGGAGGAATGTTGAAAATCACATATATGACGTAGTTGACTTTGCCCGGTTTGGTAGTGATTAGCCCTGATTTGTAGTGATCTTGTTTCTCGTACGTTTGGTTATATATTCTAACTCCCATGTAAATCAAACACGCAGAAAATCATACAATAAATAAAATTATCTATGTCTTCTCCGAATAGTATATTCTAACACTTACTATTTTTTTAATTAATCTCAATTGATTATTAACTTAATTTAGTGGAGGATAACCTTATGTTTTACAGGATACATCTCCCTTCTTATGCAACAGATTTTACGAAGGAACAAGGCGAATTCAAAACTCTAAACTAAAATATCCGTCAAAGAGTTAATGATGCCAAAAATGGTAGGTATTAATAAATATCCTTGTTTTTTTTTATAATTAATATCCTTATCTAAACAATATAAAAGTATTTGAATTGTTCAACCCTCAATTTAAAAGTACGGAGACTTTTGCCAGATATACGTTGAAGTGATGATGCACATTTCTTATTCTTGGTGCAAGTAACACGAAGTATAATTAAAAATATATATTGGATCCACCTGTGAAACTGTGTTCATTGCATTTGTGTCCACCTTTTCTTTAAGAAAAAATTATTCATACTATAATCAATATTGCAATTTCAGGGCATTTTTTGCTTACGAGATATAATTACATATCTTAAGTTGAAAATATATATCCTAAAATTGCCCGAAAAATGTTAATCATCTACCCAATGGAAATTGCAACAATTTATTATTATTGGACCAACACAAAAATAAGTGAATTATGAGAGCACATAGGCAATTAACTCCGATCCATCCACCAATATACAAACCGAAAAATATATGATATACGAATACGGACATGGTAATATAGACACTATATGATATGAATATGGTGAGACAAATTTTTTTCCTTGAATCACGTGAAAAATGTCTGACACAATATCAGACACAAATGACCAATATAGCACGACACGACAAAATAATATTTTAGAAGTGTTCTGTATATTAAAAGGAAAAATCTTATTCACACTCTACTAATTCATTGAATCCAATCAATTATATTTACACTTTAATTGAGCACTCTTTTTTAAATTTTTTAATAATTACACAATTCGTGTAAAATTCATGTCTCTTCATTACTCTAATTTATCTGAACCAAATTCGAATTTAAATTACGTCTTAGAAGTTGAATGCCATATGGCATGGACGTTGAGATAAAAATAAAAATAATAAATGGTAACGAAATAAGGTCTCATTCTTGGGCCAAATCCTTTGAGTCAAGGCCAAGATGGTTGGAACTTGGAAGTCGATCTTAACAAAATGTTACCAAACATAGGTGGACGAAAATGTTAGAAAAACTAGAAACTTGGAACACTTCTACGAATTAGTTATGTCTATTTTTTTTTGGTCTAAATTAGTTATGTCTATTGGTATGAACTATTTTGGTTTAATTAACGAAGAAGGATTATTCCATTTCAAAGTAGGAAAGTTTTCTAATTTGACCATCTTCCTTTTTCTTTTATAATTCAAGAGAAAATAATATTATGTCATAAGATCGAATAAATAAGGTACAAACTAAAGTTAGAAATATAATCAGAAAAAATGTCGGTCGAAACTACATTCCTTGCGAAGAAAAGAGTCCCATAATTAGTATTGCACTAGGTAAAAAAGAATGACCATGAAACTAGCGGAGAGAAACAACATATGACCACAAGTAATATTCTGAAAAAATACGAACTCTTACATGAGAGAAATAAAAATTTTAAAAACACACTTGCGATAGCAAACTAAGTGGCAACATTGTAGCGACAACGAGGGGGCAGATAGTTTGGAAAAAATGATTTAGGGCGAAAACGAAGGTACGAAATATGAGCAGGAGGGAAGATAACGACGAAAGAATCTTATTATCGCTCACTGAAAGAGTTTTTTTTTTTTTTTTTTTTATGAAACCGGTGACTCGAATTGTGTTGATTGAAGGTTCCAGTAGTGAAAACATACAAAAAATGTCTTATTAATTCTCTCACTACTCAATAAAAAAGTAAAATATATTATATAGAACCGTCTTCCACATCTTAGCAAATCTCTTTTCAACTTCTTTTACCTCTATTTAGATGTCTTCTTTTAAAATCGTTCTTCCTTATCGCAAAAGGTTGAATCTCCAACCCTAAGGGCCTCCCACACCCCAACCCGATGAATGAAGTGGGAGGAGGTAAATCAGGTACTCAGCGGCCCGTTCAGGGGGAGGTGTGCTCCTCACTAGGTTTACAAGGAGTCCATCCTTAAAGCCCAAATTTGACTCAAGAATAAAACTCCCACACTGCAGCCTGTGGGAATCGAACCTTGCACCTTGTCACAAATCTGCTCCTCCGGATCCAACTGAACTACGCCCTGCGAGCTTAAAATCATTCTTCCTTTGTAGAACCCAAAAGGATATAGCTACATCTAGATTTTACCAGTGCTCCTACAAGTTCACTCGGTATTTAGTCGCTATCGTCAAATGCAACCATGAAGTCTTTATAATAGGATACATCTAAAATAAAGTTGAAACTATAATGTACAAACAATTTTAAATATATTATTTTATTATATTATATTCGATATTATACATGTTTATCTTGACATGATAAATTTTGTAAGGAAATATGGTTGCGTACGGAAAAGATGCTTCTTTAATTTCCTAGTTAGCGGATTATGTCAATCCCTAACTTGTAGGAACTTCTAGCTATTTAACTGGGGTTTCCAATATATTCTATATGCAATTATCATGATGAATAATATGCAAAATCTTTTCTCCCTTTATGCCTATGTTGAAACAAAATTAAGAAATAAATTATTTAGTATCATATCTACATTGTATTTTCCCGTATTATTCGTCCATGAATCCATATTCATAAATCATACTTCATAAATTTTAAATCATCTTTTGATATACTTTAATATGAGGGCTTGTTTTAACTTTTACTCGTCACCTTTCCACAAACAGCAATCAATCCGTACATATTTGTCATGTCTCACAATTCAAGTAATGAGGTTTTTCTTGTCCTGGATACTTTCCTCCACTCCCATGTTATTTGTCCTGTGCAGTTGATACAAAGACGTCCTTCATATATTCAAATTTGGATTTTATGAGAGACCATCATGGCCCCATGAATATTTGCATTTTTCACATAGCAATATTAATTTGGATTTTCCAACCTAATTCAATCTTGCTATCATTGTAGCAAACGAATCACTAGCTAGACCAACCTTTTCAATGTCTAAAATGTTTTTCTTTTATTTTTTTTCCTTCAATTATAACAGAATTGTTATTGATTTCTCAATTATCCCGATAAGAGATCGAATCTTATTTAATTTTGTTTTGCCCTCACGGGTAGATATATACAACATTATTTTCGTTTTTATTTATAATTTTAAATTAATATATTTTTTAAATGAATATAAGTAGTTAAATAGATTACGTAAATATTATATATGTATATTTATTTTTAAAAAATTATATTTATTATTAATTGCGTCAAATCATTTCTAATAATTAATTAGGTCCGAATTAATTTGATGCTCGCTTTTCTCTCTTTTCTGGGAAAGAGAAAAAAAAAAGGAGTGGTTACACTCTTCTATTAGTACATATTTGTGTTGTTGGACAATCTAATCGAGTACAAAATTTATGATTATTTGCCTTTTCATAAATCTTGTCAATATTGTGTGTCACAATTTGATTGGCTATAGGCATTCAAGGGAAGGGTAATTACTAATTAGACAATCAGGGAAGGGTAATTAGACAAATAGTTTGATTGCTATCTTTACTGATTTGAAAGGATGACTATTACTTGTAGAAATTAAATGATGCAAAACATCATTACTAAAATTTTTAGAGGTTTAATGAGCCAAAAATTCTCTAGCACACAAGATAAATTAGATATTCTTTCGTTAAAAAGAACTATTAATACTAACTTCTCAATTTATAATTACATTTCACTCTTCATTTTATGTAAAACTGTCAAAGTAGTTTTGAAGAAGCTTTTTTTTTTTTTTTTTGAAACCGGCCAGACAGCCGTGGAGAATATAACGAGGACCCCTCTCATTTATTCAAAGAAAATTAGGGCGTGAAACACGCCTTGTGAATCGACATATCAACAACAGAGAACATACAAAAGTGTCCGCAAAATAATTGAGGCATGCACAATCTTGGGTATCTATTCTTAGAAATACAACTCAAGCTTCTAGTCTCATTCGAGGACATGTCAATCACATCTGCGACAACCCAACTAGCAGTTAAGATTTAGATAACGACAACCAAATCAACCTCCAGATATACAACAAGATTCAGACTAACATGCCTCAAAGGCTTATTCCCAATTCGGATTGACCTAAAATTCATTTACAAAACAAAGCTTGAGTTTGCTACTACAAAAGATGTCCAAACTGGTATAGTAAATCATATAACCAATGTTCCATCAATTCTTCTTTAAAACATCTTGAGATCTAGTCTTGAAAAAGTATGAAATGACAGGACATCGCTCTTCGCTCCGGCGCAAATCATTTTACTAACTTAATACATCATATACATAATTTTATACTTTTATTTTGTATATTTTAATATTTTATATATGAAAGTTATTAGTGTTTTTTAGGTGGATTATGGACTAAAAATTAATTGTTGATTTATATTTTTAAAGTATTGTTCTAGAAACTACAAAAGATCCAAATTATAAAATAGATTTTATTATACAATTTTCAAATTATAAAAGAGAGTATCCAAATTATAAAATAGATCATTCAAATTTAAAAGTAAAGTATTATTTGTAAAGTTAAGTACTCAAGTTTAAGAATTGAAGTACGAGAAAGAAAATCAAAGAAAAAGAAATGAGTATTGTTCATATTTTTTTTTTAAGAGGATCAATTATGGTTCCTCAACTACCCCCAATAAAACTCGAACTCATTACCTACTTGTTCACAGATGCACATGCTTTTCAACCAAGCAATTTGTTTGTTTCTTCATAAAATTTAAAGTATTTACGTTTTAAATTAGAGTATTATTCAAAATATTTAAAGTATCTAGTGTATAATTGAAATATTGTTCATAAGTATTAAAGTACTAAATTTAAAAATAGAGTATTATTCATAAAAGCTAAAGTACTCAAGTTTAAGATGGAAGTATGAGAAGGAAATAAATAAAGAAAAAACAGTATTGTTCGTAAAAGTTAAAGTACTTACATTTTAAATTAATGTATTACTCATAAAAGTTAAAGTACCTAAATTTATAATTAAAGTATTGTTCATAAATATTAAAATATTTAAATATAAAAATAGAGTATCATTCGTAAAAGTTAAAGTACTCAAGTTTAACATTAAAAATGAAAAGGAAAAACAAAGACTATGAAAAGAAAAGAAAAAAACTAAGGGTATTACAGTCAATTTAAGTGAATGAGGAAAAAAATCTAATTATAAATTTGAACCGAAGAGTTAGTATTAATATTTTCTACATGTGACAGAATAAGCTAAATTATTTTCAATTGAGACAGATAATAATTATAGCCCCATTGGTTGCATTTTTCTTTCTATTTATACTTTGAATTTTTCTTTGAACTAGTAAAATAATGTGCACTGTATATTAAATATACAACTTATCTAAATACTTTTAGATATTAAACTTATAAAATTAAATTATTTAAAATATCAATTTTCTAAATTGTAAGTATTCCTTTTTCATGCCGTATCGTGTCATTTTTGTGTTAGATTCTATATAGGATACTTTTCATGTGTTAAATTTAAATATTAATTTGTGTATCATCGTATTTGTATTCATGCATCATAAACACTCATTCATATACCAAAAAAGTGTTAGGTAAATTGTAAAAGTTATATAAAAAATAAAATTATAATTTTATATTTATTTTTTATTTGATTTGATAGGCTAAAATTTGAGGGTTGTAGATCAGTTTATGATTAATTGTTATTTAATAATTATTAACTACTAATTTGTATTTATATAAAAAACAATTTATTTAGCAATTTTGATTTAGTAATTTTCACTAAGTTAAGTAATTGAAAAATACTAATAATAAACTCACCACGGATTAATCCTATTTTCTAATTAGTTTTTATTGATGGTGTCGGAAATGGGAATGGTAGGATTAACACCGGTACATTCTCTATTTAAATTTGTATGAAGGGAAGACCATCACAGGCTAAGGGAGCCTCAGGAACTGGGTTCCCCCAAGAGCGTGGATTCTACC
>JBBMKE010083329.1:0-17307 GCA_037834125.1 Lippia alba | reverse complement strand
CTAAGGTCGGCATCTTTGTTGGTTATCCCATGTCTCAAAAGGGATATAAATTTTACGACATTCAGAGTAAACAGATTTATGTCTCGCGAGATGTCAGATTCAGAGAAAATGATTTCTTACCAGCCATAGTACAATTGGTACCAGATGCAAAGCGAGTCCTACCAGATCTTTTTGTGGATGAATTTTTTCCAGATAAGGTTTAAGTCACACAGAGGCCTGTACCTATGAGGGAATAACAAGTTCCAGTCGTTATGAGGCTAGATCATGTCCCAGTGGAACTACCAATTGTGGATGTAGAGACACCAACTGGTACCAATCATGTCCAGATAAAGGTACGGGATTTGCAAATACCAATGAATTCGCCGCAGCCTCTTGCTAATCATGAGCATGGCCCAGAGGAAGTATCAATTCTCTTAGCACCAGTACTTGCACGGTTGGAAACTATTGTTCCAGGCGTTGGTACCTCAGATGTAGTCTCACACCATCAGAAAAGGAAGTGCAAGATTTCACAACGGTTGTCCAGTTATGAGTACACTTTGCCTCCTTCTCTCGCTCCTTCCAATGATAGGTCGCTCTCGCCCCCTCCTTCAGCCAACTCGAAGGTATATGCTCTCTCTAAATATTTGTCGTACTCAAAATTCTCTAAGTCTCACACTACATTTTTAGCGGCCATCTCTTCTACGGATGAGCCAAAATCTTTTTCTCAGGCATTTAAGTTCCAGCAATGGAGAGAGGCTATGGAGAAAGAAATTTCTGCCCTTGAGGCGAACAAAACGTGGACCTTGGAACCACTGCCACCTGGAAAACGGGCTATTGATTCCAAGTGGGTTTATAAGGTCAAATACAAGCCTGATGGAAGCATCGAGCGTCACAAAGCTCGTCTCGTTGCAAAGGGGTACATGCAAGTTGAAGGAATTGATTTTCATGAGACCTTTGCCCCGGTTGCTAAGCTCGTTACCGTTCGATGCTTGTTGGCTCTCGCCTCAATTAAGGGTTGGGACCTTCACCAGCTCGATCTGAACAACGCTTTTTTACACGGGGATCTCAGTGAGGAGGTGTATATGAAGATTCCTCAGGGATTTACTAAACAGGGGGAGCAAAGAGTTTGCAGATTGAGAAAATTACTTTAAGGTCTTCGTCAGGCCTCCCGAAACTGGTACCAGAAGTTTACCACCTCACTTGTTGACATCAATTTTTAGCAATCCGATGCAGATCATTCATTTTTCACATTTTCTCACAAGGATGGATCATTCATTGCCGTCCTCATCTATGTGGATGATGTAATCATCACAGGAACAAATCCCAGCTGCATTGCTAGCTTGAAGAGGTGTCTGGATAATAAGTTCCAGATCATAGATTTGGGAAGTTGAAATATTTTCTTAGAATTGAGGTTGTTCGCTCTTCGGAAGGGATTGCGTTGAGTCAACGCAAGTATGTTCTCGATATTTTGACAGATGCTAGAAGTACGGGTTGCAAACCAGCCACTTCTCCGATGGAACAACAACATAAACTTTCAGTTGATTCCAGTGAACCTTGCGATGATCCTACACAATACCGTAGATTAGTTGGAAGATTATTATACCTCACCATCACCCAACCGGACATCAGCTATGCGGTGCACATCCTTAGTCAGTTCATGCATGCATCTCGTCAACCTCACCTTGATGCAGCGCACATGGTATTGCGGTATTTAAAGGGGAACCCCAACCAGGGTATTCTACTTCCTTCCACTGGTACTTTGTCCTTACAAGCGTATTGTGATGCATATTGGGCAAGGTGTCCTACCACCCGTCGATCTACTAGTATTTACATTATTTTCCTTGGTTCTTCGCCCATATCATGGAGGTCGAAGAAACAAACTGCGGTATCTTGATCCTCAGCTGAGGTGGAGTATCGAGCCATGGCTGGTACCACTAGTGAAATCATTTGGCTCTTGAGGTTGCTACGAGATTTAGGGGTGAAACATTTCAAACCCGTTGATCTCTTTTGTGACAACCAAGCGGCCATTCATATTGCAGTCAATCCCGTCTTTCATGAGCGAACGAAGCATATTGAGATCGATTGTCACTACATTCTACAACACATTCAGTCTGGAACCATCACTATCCGTTTTGTTTCCACTCGTAACCAGTTGGCAGATATATTCACTAAGGCCCTTGGGCACGATCAGTTCCTTGATTTATTGGCCAAGTTGGGCATTTTGAATCTCCATGCACCAACTTGAGGGGCAGTATTGGAGGATATCTTGTAATTATGGCAAGTCAACATTGCTTGATTCCAAGATGATCTTTGGGCTTGATTGATTGTCTTGCCTTTTGTATGTTGTTTCCTTTCTTTGCTTTTAAGGTTTAGGACTTGTTGTAAATATAATCCTTTTGTACATGTTTTAAACCAACACATTATGCAATACACAAAATATTTACCTCATTCTTTTTTTTCTACATGCATTATTTATACCCTTTGTAGGGTTTGTATTTGGCATATTGCCTGAATCACTTTTACAGAGAAATAAAATTTTCCCTTGCAAACCCTAGATCTACTGTGTCATCTTCGTCCTCCGCCGCACACTTTCGTCACTTTCTCCAAACCCCCGATTTAATAAATTGTAATTGTCCCAAATTAAATAAGGTAAGTCCAAGAATTATAATTAGTCCGCTAATAGCGTAATACCGAATCATCCCTGAATTTGATTGTCCGACGGGGCATACTTTGCCATGTGACGGGCATACTTTGCCATGTGACGGGAGATCTGATCTATGTGGATAATTAAAATAATTTGAATATTTACTAATAATTAATTAATTAAAATTTATTTTATGCGGATGGGGGAGGACAACTAGAATACAATCGCTGTTCACTACAGGCAAACTCCTTTAAGAAGTAATCATTTTACTTTTCTTTTGTAAAATCGTTGTCAATCTTATTAATAGAGTACCTAAGTTTACAAGCCGCCGGTACATGATGGGAAATTAATAGAAATTAATTATATTTATTCCTGCAACATTTATTAAAATGACAAAATATTAATGAAGATCAACACAAACTTTGATGGTCCTACAAAATAGGATCAAATAACAAATCAGATATATGTTTCTTAATGTAAGAATTTTGGATTCCATGCCCATCACCGTGCTGGTATACGAATGTTGATGTTCTGCAAAGATCAGCTGCTTTTTTGCCAAAAAATTGTGGGAATAGTGAATTCACATGTCGTTCTTGATTCAGCTTCTTCCATGACTCACATATCAGATATTCAATATGTCTACGTGCCTCGTCCCTACTAGCACCACTTTCATTCATGTAACACTCTATTGCTTTTGGTACATCACCTCTTTTCAATTCGTCCTGACGAAGTTGAAAAGTTTGAGAAATTAAACACGCCGTAATGTTACATTTATTTTTGCATAAGTGATCTAAAGTTGCGAAATATTCGAATGTAATTCAAAATTTGAACCTATTTAAGTTAACTATAAGCGAATGAATATATACACATACGTATCATGCCATAATATTACAATATGGAGACAATATAACCTTTTAGTGGTAAAAGAATATGTGTACTATACGTACCGTTGATGTTCCTAGATCATCGGTAAGTCGAAAGATGACCGACGAATATTGAATTATGTCGGGATCATTGTACATGCTTTGAATAACCTCCTTTTCTATTGGATTTGCCACAAGAAAATATGTCTGGAATGTTACTAAAGAACCTGATATTGTCATTCTTGCATTTTCGATATATTCTTCAAGGGTCGGTTTGTATCCACTGTAATACCACTTTGCTTCTTGGAAATAACCCGCACATAAATCTACCCACTGCATGCAACATTTTGATCGTATACCAATTAAATTTTGTTTGAAAAAGAAGAAGGAAAACATGCAACTTATATACACGGAATTAGTAAAATAAAAATTTTTGTAGTAGTGAAAGAAAGTATTACTAATTTTCGTAAATGAGGGATGACAAAAACTCCTTGTTCCTTGAGGACATAGTATCCTATCTCGTCGATGAAGTTGTCAAGTGCTAAGAAACAGATTTGCATATAGTGTGGGAGTTGGTCTATTGCTTTAATATCCCATCTGCATGAAGAAGAAATAAAATAGAGGATTAATTCAAATATTTATCTTGAAAAATATTATTATTATTATTATTATTATTATTATTATTATTATTATTATTATTATTATTATTAATGTTGGTAATTGTTCCTTACCTTTGAATAGCATCCTGAAAGAGATATAATTCTTCCAAGGTACCATAAACATCATATATATCATCAATTACTGTTATTAAAGCAACGAGTTTGGCAGATACTGATCTCGCATATGCATATTGGGGCTCATAAATCCAACCAATGGCCCAAAATATTGCCTCCACCAACCTATCCCTCGCAAATGGTAGTTTTTCAGCTAGGCATGTTCCCTTCCACCAGCTATATATATTGTGCATATGAAAAATCGAAACAAACCATTAGCTATTTTTGAAATAAAATACACTAATATTCTATGTGCGAGAAAAGTTTTAAGTAACAAACTGTACTAATTTTCAGTCTCACATCTAAGAGCTAGTATTATTAAATATTAAGAGTAGCACATATATTTAGTCAATTAATCATGCACCTTGAGATATGTTTTAGTTCTTGTTGATATGTTGCTTGAAGAATGTTGAAATCCAACTTTGCAAGCTCAAGCACAACTGGATTTCTATCCGGTCTCTTCCTGTATGCATCGATGAACCATCTTGCATTCAGCCTTTGAGTTCTTCAATGAATTGGGATCTCGAAAGCATGACATATCAGTGATGAAAGATTCTCATCAATTGATACTCCATGAGTATCCTCGTCATCAAGTTTTTTCTGCAGAAAATGGGTGGCAAATTGTTGTGCTTGCTCCAAGGTGTCTTCGCCTTCCATCATCATGAAAGAGGCTTCGTATAGTTGTAACAATCCCCTCGTGTCATCCGCAAGGCTTGTCTCAAAATCTCCCGCGTCGTTCTTGAAACAATCAAATATATCTGCATGCATGTATATATGTTAATAGCGATTTTGTAAATAATTTCAAGCTTCACGACTGGAAGTACGTATATGAGAGAGCGATTGTATCATAATCGAATTCATCACCTTGAGAGATGGTAAAACCATGTTGTCTAAGAAGCCTGAACTCAAGGGCCGTTGAATACAAATCTCTTGCTATGCCATGGTTGTTCTGCCCATGATCGTTATATATAGAATTTAAGATTTGTCTGATTTGGGCATTAAAGTGATACGATATTCCCATCCGCTGCAAATCATCAATCAACTCTAATTTCTGAATTGACTCATTGATTCCTTCCTCTAGCAACTTCTTGACTTGTCCCACCAACTCATTTGCCTTCTTCAAATATCTGTCGTCCTATAGATTCAAAGTAATTGCACATATATAATATTCACGTGAAAACAGACCATGCATTAGCAACACACACATATATATGTATATATATACCTTATGTTGGTTGTTCAAAGATTGAACATAATCGAAATCCCAAGTGGGAGGTGAGTAGTTTCCAGATCGCCGTTGAGTCAGGATCTGATCACAAGCCTCAACATTGCTTTTGAAGGACAAATTCGGCATAACGTCGTTGACTGCTTTAGTACTGGATGATATTGAACCGCGTGTGCTGAGGCGGCTACGAAGATATTTCTTTTGCCAGCAGTTTGAAAGCTTAATTGCCGAAGCATTAACATTATTGGCAGCCATTGAGCAATTAGCTAATGCTTCTTTTACTTCCTAGTTTGTTGTTCTGTATTAGTTTGCTTTTTGGTGGAGAATCGGATGAATGATGGTGCTATTTATATTGCAGCATACACATATCTCCTGGTATAGTAATTAATATATTAAACTCATTAATTTGTCACGTTTTTGCGTTTTGTTGATATATATATGTGTAATAGCACACAATTAACTACTAGCACATAATCGACTACTTTATGATATATGGTATTGTTGCATTATTGACAAAATTTTAATGCAATGTGGATCGAGTTGGATTACTACTACTAGGTTGTGTCAGATTATTGAGAAACTATTAGATTGACCTAAACGGCTAAACCCTAACATATATAGGGTTAGGATTGAGATTTTCAACAGGATAACTAAGACCGATTAGAATTGCAGATTTCTAATATTGCATCTCTCCTTCAATCCGATATACACCTGAATTGACCCATGTTACTGCAATTTTTTAACAATTATCTTGGGCGAGTGTCACGCATTTCTTGCAAATTTTCTGTTTTAATGTTTGACTGCAGGGCGACTCCAGAATAGGTTATTGATAAAAAAAAATAAAAAAAAAGATAACTCTAAATAAAAGGAATATATTATTAAAAAATTAAAATATTTTACTTGAAATATTCTTTTTACTATTATTTTCAAAAAAAAATTTATATTTTGAAATCACACCATAATGTTATGGTTATTAAATGAGTTATATACACCATACCCATGTGTTATGTGAAATGGAAAAAAAACACCCTGAGTTAAAAAAATTAACGTAGGAAACTCTATGTTTTCAAAATATTTGAATGCTGAACCCTAAAAATTTCTAGTATTGATTGAACACTAATTTTCTCTATTTATTGGATGTTATACAACTAATTTAACCTTTTATATTATGATATAGATCATCTCACATCTCTCTATATACTATTTTTTATATTTTTTTATATGGTTCTTCATGCAATTTTTGTTTTGTACAGGATTTCGGTACATATAAAAAAAGGGATTTAGGGTTTTGGTGCACATAAGAAAAGGGAAAATTACATCCAACTACCCTGTACTTAGGCCTATTTACAAGCTAGTCCATATTTTTCTGAATATTACAATATAGTCCCTATATTTCTTGTTTTCATGAAATTCATTAACAAAATTTGTAAAAGTACACTTATGTTTCTAATGTATTTATGAGTGTTACATCTAATATATGACAAAAAATGCAAAATCATCCCTAAAAGTTTATAAAAATTAGGCCTAATTACAAATATTAACAAAAGGTAGGGACTAAAATGTAATTTTTAAACAATCATGGACTACGTTGTAATTAGCCTAAATACAGGGTAGTTGGATGTAATTTTTCCTATAAAAAAAGTATTGAACAATACAGAGAGATTTGAGATGATATGTATCATAATATAAAAGGGTAATTTAGTTATTTCCTATGATGCATGGATACGGACACGGCGATATGGACACGACACGACACGGATACGGCGACACAGATTTTTTTTTTAAATTCCCACGTGAGAAGTGTCAGACACGGAGGTCCGACACGACACGACATGACAAAATAATATTTTTAGAAGTGTCCGTGCATCATAGGTTATTTCTCATCCAATGATTGGAAAAAATTAATGTTCTACCAACGCCAAAATTTTCAGGATTCAGAATGCAAATATTTTGAAAACACAGCGTTTCCCATGTTAATTTTTGTAACACAGGACTTTCTTTGTCCATTTCACCTAATACAGAGGATATGGTGTAAATAACTCGCTACTAATTATACTAAATAGATCATTCTCAATATATATAAATTATAATATTTAGAACATTATTAAAAAGGTTTTTATTTTTATTTTAGGTCACGTTTTTTTTTAATTGAAACATAACTTTAAATTTTAAAGAGTTAGTACAATTTTTTCTGTACTAATGTGGAGTCAAAAATCCTATTTTTAAAAATCACAAATTAAAAAATACATAGAAAATATACATATATATAACTATTGTTTTTATCAATGAGATCAAGTGACCTCACTCCTATCAATCCTGATTTGTTCAAATAATAATTATCGTTCTTTTTTTAAAATAATGATTTAAGAGTTCGTATTCTCCAATTACCTTAGTTTGTGTGTGTTAAATGAAAAAGAAAAAAATAATCCCAGACCTCAAAGGTTAGAGTCGCCTTTGTTTGACTGCGATTAGAAAACAAATGCTGGGTCGTTAATGCTGTTTGAATAGTCGACCAAAAAAAAAAAAATTAATGTTGTTTGAATACGAGCATAAGAAAATAATGCGTGTGATGTGTCGAAGTTTCGAAGTAAGAGGAATGCTATTCGCTAATAATGTACTATTTTAATCTCAGAGTCAGTAACCGAGTATTGACAAATGCAGGGTCTCTAATGCTTCATTCTTTTTTTTAATTGTTTTTCCCTTTTTAAATATAAATGAACAACACATTTGGTGCATGGATGAATACTATTCTTAAACATGAATGCAAAAGTTAATGAAAATTAAATATTATTTAAATATACAGTGATATGTTGAATAAACTATTTTGTTATGAAAAATATAATAACATGAGGTGATATCATCATTTAATTTAAACTGAGTTTCGTCAAAAAATGGGTACTCTTGATGTTTGCCATTGGCTCAAAAGACCCTACCGTTTCCGAATTACAAACACATACATTGCAACTCAAACTCTCTCTAATTTCTCCCAAGAAAACCTTCGTTGAATACGAAGAGCACTCAGCTGTCCGGACTCCAGATGCCTTTAAATCCAAATTTTAGTGTGTATATTAGTTGTTTTCTGTGTTTTTATCATTTATGTATAATTTTTAAAAAATGAATTTTACAAAACGTTTAAAACGAAATCACATTCAATCCCCAACTTCGGTGACGGAAGGGCCTGCGGGAGTTTGTGCAGATATTAAAAGTTGTGCAGATATTTTGAAATAGCCGGCTACAGTTATTGGCTAGAGAATAGGCAATGGTTATCTTCTATGATGTATGGATACGGATACGACACAATACGGATACGGCAACACGGATTTTGTTAAAATTTTAGGACATGACACGTCTCCGACATGACTATATTATATCTATATAATAAATATATTATATAATTATTAATTTATGTAAAACTAAATCAAATATGTTTTAATTTAAAATATTCTTTGATTTATGTAAATTATTTAAAATATCAAATTACTTAGATATGAAAATATTATTACAAAATAGATTTATATACTTCCTTGTTGCAATTAATATATATTAGTTATTACATTTGAAAGAACTAGATAAAAAAAGGTAATCAAATAAAATTAGACACAATTTGAAACGTTATGGGCCAAGAGGCCCAAAACACTAACCTAGAAAGATGAAGGGTTTGAAAAATGATTTCTCCCTTATTGTAATTTGTAATCCCTAATTATTTATCCGCTGAGCTAATTCATCCCATCTTCTCCAGTTCTCCTCAAGATATCAGATGCATCGAAAATCTGTCGAACACTCACGCCTGGCATGGGCTGTCTTTCTCCCAAAATTAGCCACTTTCGTCACTGCCGAGGTGGAGCTTCCCAATCAGAATCGACAAAAGTTCTAAATAAAAAACTAGGCACGTCATTTTTACAATAGCACTTCAATTTCTTCCTCCACCACCATTCTCGTCGCAGATGCGTACAATATGTCGATAAGATATGCCTAGATGCGGCGACCTCTTTCCAGAAATCAAATTTCGCTCAATTTTGCTCATACGTGTCAGATCCGTGTTGGACACTCCATTGCAGAGTGTCCGACACCATGTCCATAATTATTTTAATTTTTTTTTATATAGGACACTACTAAGACGTGTCAGACACGTGTTGTAGCACCCCGGAGCGCAAGGCACTATATCCTCCACACCATAGCCCTACACATGTAACGAAATAGGGACTCCGCACACGCACCAAGCTACAGCGAAAGGGTGACAAACAAAATCACCCCTATGCTAGGCGGTCTAGACCCTAACTCAGAGCGCGCAACCAAATCAAACAAACTGCGGAAGCAACAGGATCATCACATAATCACTCTTACAAGCAATGGCCACGGGCCGGTGAAATTTAAACACACCAATCGCATGTAGACTTAGGCGCCACAGGACTCTTTTAACATATACAAATACAAAGCCCGACAAGGGCAATTTAGATCATACAAAATTCTTCAAACCTAAATTATAATCGTGTACAAATATTCATAAGATTTGGAAGTACAAAATAAACGAAATAAAATACTTGAGACACGTCTAACGACCCAAAGACTCCAAAAGACGACCGCCGCCTAGCACAAACTCCCAACGAGCACCTGAAACTCAAAAGCCAAAAAGAGAAAAGAAAACAACGAGGAGGGGTCAGTCCTAAAGACTGGTGAGGGGGCTAACCCACGCATGTGTATATATGCATAAGAGCAAAGCATGTCAAAATTATAAAGACTCATGAACCGGGGCATGGCTTTTGCAATCCAAAATATTTTCGTCCGTGATAATTAGTATATATAAATGAGTAAGGTTGAAGGCTAAAATTCACCAATTTTAGTATTTATAAGTCCACGCCCGTTTCACGAATCAAGATCATATCAACACACATACGACTCGGAAAACACGAGCCCTAATTCATCCTTACTCCATTATTTTTAAAAGGGAAAGCGAAAAGCAAACGAAACAAAAACAAACACTACAAAAAAACTGCCGAAAACCGAATTTCCGACGGGAAACCTACGGCACGGTGCCCGTTGGAAAAGACATCGTCGGAATTCGGTCCCGACGGAATTCCAACGGACAAATATTTTTTCCAACAAAATAATTTCGGACGGAATTCCAACGGAAAATGTAAATTCCAACGGAATTCCAACGAAAAATGTAAATTCCAACAAAATATATATGCACTCACGCACACATATGCATACACACACAAAAATTGAAAATGCATGCAACACACAAAAATAAGAACTAATCATATTACATGCATGGGGAATAAGTACGTACAGCACAATATGTTGCATGATAATCCTAATACAACAATTAAATATACATCATAAATGCATACACGCAGCTTAACAATTAGGAAGCAAATAAACATTGCAGTCTCTCCACCAAACACGGGTGTTGCTGAAAAGTTGGAAATGAAAAACCAATCTCAAAAGCAGGACACGGCCGTGTTGTTTTTCAGTTCAAAATGGACACGGCCGTGTCCGAATTTTCCCAAAAAAATGTGGACACAACACGGCCATGTCGAAAACGCACGCAAGCGGACAAGGCTGTGTTGGCCTTGCTTCTCCAAATACACTACAACTGCAGCAGCGTTCGGACCAGGGGAGAAAGCAGGGGAAGGGATAGCAGCAACAACAACGATCAAGGCAGCAATACAGTAAAAATCAAATTCAAGGCTGGGAAAAGATCAAGGATGCAACAAGGATCATATAACACTTCACGGATCAAAAATCGAACCATAAACGAGCAAGATATCATCAAATCTTCGCAAACCCACAACTAATCTCACACAAGCCCCAAACTCAGCTCAAAACATCAACAAAATCAGCAAATAGGCACTTAAAAGAATGAGGAGAAGATCAACATTAAGGATCCAGGCTTACCTTTCCGATTGGAGAAGAAACGATGAAGAAATGGACTTGGAATCGGCCTCGGTGAATAGTGGCGGGAATTCTTCTTTCTCTTCCCCTTTCTCTGCGTTTTCCCCTTCTCCTTGGATGATAAAATGAAATAAAATCAGGATTTGGGTAGATATTTAAGTTAGGGAGACAAGGGTTCAAGAATCAGGTCATTTGGTTAAGAAACGAATTAGTTATAGCCAAAACGGTAAAGGGTGGCAAAGCTGCGCGAGACCTGCGTTTCGGATGAAATACGGGGGTCCAAACGGGCTTAGAAAAATACAAGGCTAGGTTTAAAGCTCCAAAATTTCGTCACGAGTCTGGCGATACTTCCAGAATTCGAATTCCCTGGCTCAAGTTACGACCTCCGGAACCCAAGGCGCGCTAAAACTAGCTAGGCCCTTAAGTCCCTAGCAAATAAAATATGATGTGTTACCATATCAAACAAGTCCGAAAAATTAAAACGAGCACATAAATGAATTCATAACACGTATAATTCATGCATATTGAATTTTCACGAATTTTCGAAATAAGTTAGAACTCAAACTAATTAAAAACAAGTTCAAAGGCTTAAAACGTTTAATTATTTCAAATTCACATATTTCAAATAAATCAAATAATTTCAAATAATTCAAGAATAACAAATAAACATTAAAATATACATACAATTACATAAATAAATAATTTAAATGCGCATTATGCTCTCTCATCAATGCATACCTATACGGCCGAAAAATCGGGATATTACACGTGTTGAAGTCGTGTCCGAAGCGTATCCGTGTCGAACACTGCACCGACCGTTTTTCAGCCGCGTCCATGCTTTCTAGGTTATCTTAGTTTAGAAAATTAATGAGCTAATGTAATAGATTAGATTCTAGAAATGTAATGATTAATAATAATTTATGCATGGCACGTGGTTGATAACCATGCATGCATAAATATATAAATCTTTCACCTTTGTTAAAACGACAAATTTTCAATAACTCTGCAAGTGAAAAGTAAAATTCCTTTTCACTCCCCAATTTTGAGAAAAAGTTTCCTTTTACTCTTCAATTCAAAAACAAAATTTATTTTCACTCCCCAAAAACAGTGAATATTTCAGAATTCAGGAATCACGTACCCAGATCCCAAAATGATGTATTTGTTTCGCAATATGATGTATTTTGTTGCGAAACAAATACATCATTTTGGGATCCGGGTACGTGATTCCTGAATTCTGAAACATTCACTGTTTTTTATGAGTGAAAAGAAATTTTGTTTTTTAGTTGGGGAGTGAAAGGGAACTTTTTCTCAAAATTGGAAAGTGAAAAAGAATTTTTTCAATTTTTTGGTACTATTCAAAGATTTATCCTTGTTAAAATCTAAAGGTACGCTCATACATTTTATAGGATTTGCATGCATAGGTTGTAGTATTGTGTACGAAAATTTATAACTTAAATTAAAATTGAACATTCCAACAAAGTCTAATCAGATTTACTAACACGCATATAAAGTTACTTTGTTAATTAAACTATAATTAGGTATTTGAATATCACAATTACCGTATATACCTTACTAAAATTAAATAAATATATTCAATCAATTGCATATTACAAAGTTAGTCATATCGAGATACATTTAAAAATTATTTATCTATAATTTGGTTGAAACTAGGGATGTAAACGAGACGAGCCCGTTCGCGAGTCTAACGAAACGAATCAATAAATGTTCGGGCTCGAATTCGAGGTTATCGAACCCGAACCGAACCTTGATTCGATTCGTGACCTTCACAAACCGAACTCCAACCCATTCTTTCTGAAATTTGAGTTCGCGAGCCGGCTCGCTAGCCCTAATATTTTAATTAAAAAATATTTATTATATATTATTGATTGTATAATATATAATATATAACTTTTAAACATTATTTATATAATATATTATATCTAAAATATATATTTTATTGAAATAAGAAAAATACTTAAACAAAGACGCAATACTAATTCTTAACAATTGAAGAGAACTCTCTCTCCCGAAACCCTAGCCGCCCAGATCATGTTTCCTCTCTCAGATTTCCAGTCGCTCAACTCTCACCATCCAACGCCGTCCGCCCACATCGACCAAAGCTATACACCAGCCGCCCGCCGACACCGTCCAAAGCCCCGAAGGCTACTCAGCAGTCAGCACCACCATATTCTCTTCCTTATTTTGTTTTTTACAGAAATCAAGGGCCGAAGATCTGGGTTGTTTTTTACAGAAAGTTTCTTCCCATGATTTCTATACGCCACTACCACCACTACGCCTACTCGCCGTGTGCAACCCAGATCTCAGATCTTTCGCCGACTATCGAAAAACTCCACCGTTTGTCGCACCACCACCTATTCCGCGCGCCGGCCACCCCCCTTCTCTCTGTTTGATTTTTTTTCTCTTTAATTTCTCAGATCTAGGGCTTTCGAACCTTTAAATCGAACTCGAATCCTAGTTTGAACTGAACTCGAGCCTATTTTTTTTAGGTTCGCCAGGCTCGAGTTCGAGTTCTGGTTCGTGAAAATAGAGACGAACTCGAACTCGAACATGAAAAAAAGGGGAAGGTTCGGTTCGGCTCAGCTCGATTCGTTTACATCCCTAGTTGCAACTTGTCTAATTTATTTTTGACATAAAATAATATGTAAGTCACCTATCAAATTTTCAAACATATTCAGATATTTAAAATTAATTTGCCATTTTTCTTTAGTTCAGAATTTTTTGGCGTTACTTCAACCCTAACGGAATAGAGGGATCACAAACGGATCATAATATTTAGGGACTAAATTGTAATTTTCGAACAAAGATGAACTGTATTGTAATTACTCTATTTAGTAGGGTAGTCAGATGAAATTTTTTCTTAAAATTATGGTAAAATAATAGCTTAAATAATGAATTTAAAGTAGATTAAAAGCATGAGGACTGTTTTTGTAACACCCTATACGCAAGGGCGCCTCATGCCCTGCAACACGTGTCCAATTAACATACGAAATGACAAAATTCGTACATGAACCAAACACTAGGCGAACGGGTGACAAAAAAATAAAACCCTAGCTAGGCGGAAACTAATCCTGTAACCATTCAATTAACCAAAACATTCTTACGTAACCCATAAACATTACAAACTTCAATTAAAAAAAAGGTAATGGCACACCGGCCTAATATTTAAATCCATCAAGTACAAAAGTAACAACTGTATAATATGCATCAACATAATATGAAAGTGACTTATGCTAGAGATGAATTAAAACTCCACACGACTCCTAATTCCCGCCTAGCATGCACCTGCAAAACACTGAAAGGTGGAGGGAATCAGTGTATGGAAGACTGAGTGAGGGGCATAAATAAATATAGCGCACAATCACACAAGTTATAACCTCGGGTAAGGTTTTGGCAAAGTATATACATAAGTTCAAAATAAGATTCGTCTTGCCCAAGATTACAACTATCAAATTAACTGTTATTAAGTACAATTCATTTAATCTGTGGCCATGCGAGTGAGGGCAATCTCCAACCTTACACCCAATAGTGAACAATACCAATCTTTCGTTTAAATTAAATGGTGATCACACAATCAATTACAATGCACAATTAGCAGTTTCATGTAATCTTTTTTCTCCGGGTGATGGTCGGGTTTGCAAGGCCCAAACCATCCAATCATGGTGTACGTCAGGAATATGACTCCCACGTACGGGGTTCCTTCCTTCACCAAACCTCCTAATGAATTCAGGGTTCATCCTAAGTTGGTGAGAGGAGTGCATGAGTTACCCGTCAGCCCTTGCTTTCCCGGTTGGCTCACATACTCACTCTCGGGCCCACAGTGTAATTCAAGGTTACTCGCCAAAACAATACAAGAACAATCTTGAACGTTTCAATTCACTTATAAATCATAAAGTTTTGTAAAGATATATGTATACGTTTTGTGCCAAAAGTTTCACATAGGGGTATAGGTTCTAAATAACTATATTATCCTCACCTGTGACCAAAACGAATAAGGATACGGCTTACTGGGCCTGCTCCTCGTCACCAGGAAGCTGTCTGTGCGAAACAAATGCATAAAAGTGAGACTCGACTCATGAACCACTTAGGACGAACTGCAAAAATGCGAAATAACAAACCATGCAGGAAAAGACAAGAACACTATTAAAAGTTTCATAATTTATCACAAATTTAGCAATAAAGTTCATACGAAAAGGAAAGGGAATAAATAAAACACACACTAAATTCACACAATAGAGTGTCACCCCACAGAGACACGTCCTGGCCGGGACTGTTTTTGAACTATAAAATGTCCCGGCCGTGACGAAAAATATATAGCCAAGGGTCTCGGGGATCCCGGCCGGGATTGATTCCAATTAAAAATGTGTTCCGGCCGGGACGACGCTCCTGTATCTACACTGTGAGAGCACCGGCCGGGACTTATTTCAGTTAAAATGGGATCCCGTCCGGGATCCTCTGCTCGAAAATAGGGGATCAGTTTATGCTACAAACCCCATGCAAAACTAATTCAAACTCCAAAGAAACTCAAATATTAACGAACAAAAACATCAAAGATCATACATGTACACTTAAACACATTGAATCCCAACTAAAAACACAAAATACATGCTTTGATCAATCAATTTCATCAATTACAAACCCTCTTTCAAAATTTAAGCAACAACTTCATACAACTACCATAACTCATGCATAAATTCAAGTTTATTTCTCAATCTCATACTCAAAACACCAATATACAACTTGTCCATACAAATCTCCAATCCCAACTCAAATCATGAATTCAAGAATTGACTCATAATTCCCATATAATACCTTTATGAAGAAAAGAGGTGAAAGAGATGATATGCTATGGCTTGCTTGATACTTCAAGGATCACAAAATACTTGAAATTTACTTGGAAGGGATGAAATCACACTTCTTGCTCCTTGAGGTGTATGAACCGAGAGAGAGGGAGGGAGATGCAATTGTGTTTGTGTTCTTGTGCATGAGAGTGTATGCATTCTTGTATAAAAGGAAAATATGGCCCCAATTTGCAATGGTCCCCAAGGTTTTGCAAGTTATGCTTTTAGGTGCAATGAGTTTTGAAATACAATCAATTATGTCCAAATGAAATTATGCAGTTAAGTCCTCTAATTCATGAAATGATCAATTAAGGTCACGTATGCAATTAAATCACGTTCGTAAAATATTTCACATAACACTTAGAAGTATAAATCATATATTAAAATAAAATAGGCAAGTTATGAAATAAATAGGAAATACAATAATTCTAACTCTCAAACTCACACGTGGCGCGCTTACCTGAATAGCCGAAAGTCGGGGGTTATAGTTTTAAATTTGCATTGAAAATGTAGGGATGAATATGATTTTTTTTCAAAAATATCCATCAAAGTTAATTAAACAAATATTTCATGCGATGGTGATATCTAATGCATGCACTTTAAAATACGAATAACATTTCAATATGAATATGCATATCCAATTTTTTTTTTAAATTATTGGACATCCTAAACTTTATGAATAAAATTAATTCATGATAAAAGCGTCAAAATATCATTAAGTAGCATTTTTTGCTAAAACAAAAAACAAAAAAGATGTTGGGTAAACACAAGTGTTTATATCGTCAAACCCCTGAAAAATTTTAATACTTACATTAACTTTCCTTACTTTTGGACTCTTTAATTACTACAAATATTCCCCGAGTTTCAGAATACGAAGGTTAAAATAGTAAATTCATGGATTTTTGTAAAAATTAACGAAAGAGATAACGGATCAGGGGAGAGTTCATAATTTTTCAAATCTCGGTGGAGGAATTCCTCAAATCTGGAAACCGTTTGTAATTATCCCTTTTTATAATTGGTCCCTGACATTTGTATTTTGGAAGTAATACCTGTGGAAAATGTAAAGTGT